>CM075810.1:40744007-41019938 GCA_037975025.1 Excoecaria agallocha | reverse complement strand
AGTAAATGCTGATTTTGCTGTTGATGGAAACCTAAAAAAGATGGTTGTTAGTAAAATATGTTATCCTTGGGTTCAGATGAATTGATCCAAATATTTCTCTTTTAGTTCATGTTTTTCTTGAAAAATAAGAGAGAGAGAGAAAGAGAGAGAGAGTTTTAATATGTTACAGAGGACTAAGAGTTTGTGGGGTTGCTTTGTTTCTTGATTTATTGATCCAAATATTTCTCTTTTAGTTCATGTTTTTCTTGAAAAATAAGAGAGAGAGAGAAAGAGAGAGAGAGTTTTAATATGTTACAGAGGACTAAGAGTTTGTGGGGTTGCTTTGTTTCTTGATTTATTATTGTAAAACCTTCTTCATAGTGAGGATGATGAGTTATACCCAAAGCACTATGAAACAAATGTGGAGCTGATTTTGAAGGTGAAGCAGTAAGACTGGATCCACTACCCCTTAAAGAAACATTTATAGTAAAAAAATTGGCCGAAATAGTTCCAGTTCCAATCGCTGCGATAATCGTCGGCTTTGCTTGTCTTAACAACCCCTCAATCGTTTCTCCATCCGATTTATACCTCAATTCCCTAGTCAATTGAGATACCCTAGCTACACAAGTTGCTGGCATTCCGTTCCTCCTTCCTCGGCCATCAACTTTTGTGTGTTGGCGGAGGATCTATAGTGGTAGTGGTGTTATTTGTGGCTGTAACTATAGAAAGATTCTGCTGGTTTTTCTCGGCGGAGTCTTGAAGAGGAACAAATCTGGTGGCAATGGTAAGAGAAGCTACGACAACATTTCTTTTCATCCACGACAGCAGCCAGCATGGCTTTTTTTTCACATTAGATTTATGACTAGGGTGGATAAAAATGACGTGTCAAAGGATCATTGGCTGATATTAGTACCGTTTACCACATCATCTTTCCATCACTGCTAGGTGGAAAACCACATAAAAAAATGAGTTTAGGGGCTTAAAAGGCTAAAGAAAACATTAGGGGCAATATTTAAAAATTTTCCTTATCCCTTTTTTAAAATAAATTTTAATTAAACTAACATACAAGACCAAATTAGGGCAAGAAAACATTAATATTAAGATCATTCCCATATTAGAACAAAAGAATTTCTAAGCGTGAATTCTTTATATAACAATATTTCTAAACAATAAAAAGCATTGCATAAATTATTATTCATATTATAAAGTTAAAATATAATATTTTATTCATTCTATTCTATCTTGTAATTAAAATATCAATATAATTATTATTTACAAAATCACGAAACATGTTCTCACGGCTAATTTTTATACCAGGCCATGGAATTATATGGATGCGTAGGTGACACTAGATTTGACGTGGATTACACCTAAATATGAGTAATTAAAATAAGACACGTGGTGCTTGTCACTAAAAGAAAATGGACTCTTTCTCTTTAGTCTAAACGTACAAAAATACTCTTAATGTTCACAAAAAAATTACTTTTAATATTTAGTTATGTCTAATATTTTATCTAAAATTATCAAAATGATGCAAATTTATCTCGAAATAACGGTACCGTTAATTTAACATTATTCCGTTAAAATGGTGCAATGTGTCCACATCGCCTGTCAAAAGATAAAATACGTTCAAACTAATAGTTTCATTACTTCAGAAATAAAATTGCACTATTTTAATAATTTTAAAGGTAATATTGTATGTAATTAAATATTAAGGTTAAAATTACTTTTTTTTGTAAATATTAAGAGCATTTTTGCAGATTAAGCCTTCTCTTTATATTGAACACCTAAAACATATCAAAACTCCAATAATTAAACTCTCTCTTTCATTCCAAAATCATCCCAAATTGTGTATATATATGTTGAAATTAAAATGTTTATAATCCTATTCAATTGTTTATAATAAAATATCTTATTTACTATTTGTAGTTGAGTGAATTTTATTCTTCTTATTTAGAAAGTAGTTGTATAAATTTTCTAATTAAAGTGTCTTAGCTCGAATTTAACTGTATACTATGTTGAAATTCAAATGTCATATTAGTGAGACCTTATGTACAACGAACAATAAGCCAAACTCTATATAACTAACTTTGTAATCCACTTTAGATATGTGATTACTAAAATTTGACAATCATAACGTATGATCATTATATTACAATTTATAATGAAAAATAATTCAGCTTTTATTTTGTAACAAAAAAGTTATAATCGAGAATCCGACCATCGATGCGTGAAACTTACATTAACCTATTTGTACATATCAGTATAATTAACACTTAAGCAAGTGAGCAGACTCCTACATAATATTAAATTTTAAAAAAATTCTCAAATTTTTAGTAGACTCTTAATTTTTAATTTGATGGTCGGATTCTTGATTTTTCGGTTTTTTTGATTTATTTTTTACAAAATGAAATTTGAGTTATTTTTTCGTTATAAATCATAGTATAGTGACCATAATGTTATAATAACCAAAATTTAGTGATCACAAATAAAATTAACCCCCTACACTTATTGATAACATAATTGACTTTTAATCGCTAACTAATTGGGATGGGAGTGCATAATTGGTTCTATACTTTTAATTAGACTTATGTACTTTATTTTGATATAATATTATCCTAGAAATTTAAAATATGAGTAATGTTTTCCTTTTATTAAAATTCTATTACAACTAATCAATTTTTTTTTCGTTAATTTTAACACCTACTTTCATTAGAAGTGTAATATCATACTTCTATTTTCATTAGAAGTGTAGTATCCATAAATTTTTAAAAATGGAGCAATTTTGCCTCTCCATTAATTGTCGGTTAAAGTAAACCATTTTTCATATGCTAACTTTGATACTTGACATCTAAATTATAAACAAATGATATATAGGACATGATGTGGCCTCAATATGTATAATACATGTCAAAAAGAGAAGTAAATGATAAAAATACCTATCCAAATTAAAGAAATTAATTTCTTTTATTGAAATAATTTCATTTTTTAAATAAATAATTTTAATTTTATGTGTTCTCTTTCCATGTAAAGACAAAGAATATATCATGGTTTGAGACTTCAGTTTTCAAGATTGCTTCAACAAATATATCGGATTTTCTCTAAGAGAAAATTCATTGTTTGATTTAAACCATTTGACTAGACAAAGCGTAATTTGAAGCCATTGTCTATCTCTAAGAGATTACGTTACATTGACAATTTGAAGATTAATTTCAAAAAATTAAGATTATAACCACTACAACTACCACCATGATAATAAAAAACAATCCCAATTTCATTATGGAGAATTTAACGATTTTGCAGCAAAAAATAGTCTTGTGATTTTAAGACCAAGAGTATATATATTTATGTGATGATTTTTAGTAAAAAAATTTGATATTTATATGTAAAATTTTACACTCGATTGGAATTATATATTTTGGAATTTCAAGGATCCAGGGCATATAGATAAATTTTAATTTTTTGGGTGATGGTACAAAATTGAAGTCAAGTGACATCTGACGTGTACTTAAATAATGAGTTAGATGCTAAATGTTGAAATCAATGTGTAGGCACCGTGATTTGAGGCAGCCTAGATCAAAGTTACCCGATGATGAGAATACTATATATTACTGACAGCAAGTTTGGATCTCGAGGCTACGATCTTGAATTTCTCACTCTTTCCCAAAGATTTTTCATGATTTTCTAAGTGTTTCCAAATATTTTCAAGCGTTTTAACAAAATGTGCATAAAAATATGATTTTGGGCCTTTTGTAGTAATGAACAGCCGTCTGTCACTTGAGGAATGCCCGTTTGTGGATCCCTCTCTTTTGTGCAGTCTAAACCAGGGGCATTTTAGAAAATTTAGGATTTAGTGATGAGGGACGGTTGCCCCTCATTGAGGGACGTCTATCCCTGGCTCGAAACCCAATTTTTTCACATTTCTGAATTTTTAAAAAGGGAAGTTTTTATCCATAGGGATTTTCTCCGGATTTGGGGGACTTTTATCACCAAATTTGGGATCTTTAATTTGGAATTCAACTCAAATTCTTTCTCAGGTATAAAATTTTAATTTTATGGTTTTCAAAAAGGGAGAGGAATCATACTTTTCTTGAGGAGCCACCATTAGAGAAGAAGAACTAGTTTCTTTCTCTCTCTAAACCTTGTGCTTTAGCAATCTTTGTTGAAACACACACACACATATACAAATAAATTTGAAATTTGTTTTGAAAACAACAATCATGAATCAAAGCGGAGATCTGAATTATTATAATCACAAAGTCATAATATCTCCTGAGGGTAATATTTTAGGCTTATCATGACTTTATCTCTCTATAATTTATTTGTATGATTTTGTGATTCTTTGAAGCATATTGAAATATTTTAATTACTATAATTTGTATGATATGCATGTTTAATTGATATGTAATGTGTTTCTGGACCATTAAATACACTGGAAGCATGATAGGCATGATTTGTTCTTAAAGATTCCTCCATTATTGTATGTGTAAAGCTCATTTTTTTAAAATTCTATAATTATATGTTTTTTTTAATATGATTAATGCATGATTAGGCATTTTAATGTGTTTTGGAATGTTTTAATAATTAATATTGCATATTTAGGGCTAAGAATCCATCTTGCATGATTTTTCTGCATTTTTCATAAATTTTGCATTTTTTGGTTCGGTCCAGAGGTAACAGATGGAAAGATGGGCTGATGGATGGCCATCCCTCATCTGATGGATCTCAGTCCCATCTTCTCGTCCCATCTCTCGCTCCTTTTATGGTCGTTTTTGCCTATTTTGGGCGTCCGTGAGAATATTTTAAGGCATTTTGATGTATTTTATGTATTTTTTATGCATTTTACCCTTTTATCATATTTATATGTTATTTCATGTGATTTCAACACCATATGACATGATTTTGTACTTGAAATTATTTTTGCATAATTAATCCTGTAATTATTTTACTGTACTATTTATGAATGCTGATGTTTTTTTCATTTGTTTTGTGTAATTTTCTTTGAGCACTCGATACCTTACGGCTTTGAAGAGCTAGTGATTTTTGCATGGAAAGTTGTGCTCCCATGTTGGTCGCCTCTTTCACTCCTTGATCATCTCAATTATTTTATTTTATTTCATTTATTTAATTGTTTATTATTTAATCTTTTTCATTATCTATTATTTTGTCTTTGATGTATTATTTTTTCGGGGATGTAATAGTTAGTAAAAAAGAATTTTTCGTGCATGATAAAATTAAAGGACATTAAAATATTTTCTATTAAATTAATTGAGTTTTCTTTCAAAATGTGGACTAATGTCCAATTTTTATACCAAATCAACACAAAGTAAACTTATGATTTTTGTAAATATGCATAAGGAAACAAATTCTTCCAAACCTAACCAATATCCCGATTTATATATGTATATCAATCTGTGCTTTGTTGTTATGGGATGATTTGCCTCAGTAATAATGTTTTAAGCAGGATTTTATTTTAAGCATTTATTTATCGCTTTTGTTTCATTAGGATGTCTAAAATTCTATCGCTCGCATTGTATAAGGGAGGAGAGGGGGTTAATTTTGAAACTCAATTATAAATCAACACCTGATCAAAGCGCCTAATAAGAATGATATTTCGAACACCAATCTCTATTTGGGCATCAAAATAAAGTTGATAATCATTTTCAAACGTCCTATTGGATGGCGACTCCATGACACCTGCCTCTTTGAACCTACTAGTAGATGCTTTCATGGATTGAACGTTAGCAATAATTTAGATTTAATCATTTTTATTGTGAAACGACCATATTATGATTAAAAGTGAGCCCCCTCTGATCTCGAGTCTTAAAAGCGGGCCTACGAGAGTGAACCCGTAAATGAGCAATGGCGCCGGTGCGTATCACACAATGGGCATTAAAATAAAGTTGAGAATCATTTTCAAACGTCATGTTATGACACCTGCCTCTTCGAGCCCACTAGTAGGTGCTTTCATGGGTTGACCGTTAGCAATAATTTAGATTTAATCATTTTTATTGCGAAATGGCCAGATTATGATTAAAAGTGAGCCCCCTCTGATCTCAAGTCCTAAAAGTAAGCCTTCGAGAGTGAACCCGCAAATGAGCGACAGCGCCGGTGTGTATCACACAATGGATGAAAATTGGTCTACGTATAATACAACATTAATGAGGAATAATAGTATTGTTCCAATTTTGAAAATTTAAGAGTAAAACGCAACAAAGTGAAAATATGAGAATTATATTGTACTTTTTAGAAAAGTAGGTGGGAAAGTCAATAGATAAAAATTGATCAATTTTAACATATCTTTATTATTACTCTAATTTTAAAAATTCAAAATTTTTATTGCACCAAAATAAAATAATCAAAAGAACTATATTATACTTTTGACGAAGGTAAGCATCAATTTTGCACATCCACCCTAACTACATTATATTTTATAAAGCTAAAATATAGCTTTAATAGAAAAATACAATATTGTTACGAAGCTCATGAACTTTAGATATATCTTCTTGCTACATAGTGAGATTAAGTTATATATATACACACACACACATCACTATATAGCAAGAAACAAAAAAACGTGCCAATTAATTTTTAAAGAAATAAATGTAAAAAGGTAGGAACATAAAATTATGAAATTACTTTTATTGTATAACAATAGCAGCAGTAACATTAACAACAACAACAACAATAATAATGATGATGATGATGATGATTGATAAATCCAGAGATTCGATAAGAGATACGAGTCATTTAGTAGGGATTAAGTGGAGGACATGATAACTTCTGTGAAGCCTTATCAAATATGATAAAGATAAATCTTGTAGAAAAAGGGCTAACCTAGTCGGATCGGGTGTTAGCATTCAGACATTCAAGTCAATAAGAAGCTTGGATTAAAAGAATATGAAAAAAGTGAGAGATTGGAGATTTAACCTGCCTTGAATATGGAATGATATAGTATTTACAAGAGACATTCAAAGCCACTCAAGTGGTCTAGTTCAATGTCATAATAGGTGTTCAGTGATATGATACTGAATAGGTGACGGATGGAACAGAAGCATGTATAAGTAGGACATTCAAGGTCGAGCTCTGTCAGTCTATTCATATGACCCTATCACTTTGGTTTTTATGCCTACTTATCCATTTATAAATCAGGCCCCTAAAGAGTTGGGCATGGCTTTTATTGGGCCTATCTCTTTAGGAGACTTTTGGGTAGACTTGGGTTGAGCCTGTGATTATTGGGCCAGGTTTGCAAATGATGATTTGGGAGTTATCATTTGTTCCCTACCTATCCCTTGCGGTGCTCCAATATGTTACAAAGATCGAAGGATAAGGATCAAGGTGATTGAGCCTGATGGAGATCCATCTATTATTTTGGAAGTGATAACATTTTTGAAGGTTTGCATTGTGAGAGATCAAAGGAACTTAGATGACTGGCACCTGGGAATGTCATTTCAATCTATTAAAGATCGAAGGAACTTGACAACTAGCATTTGGGATTGCCATTTTGTTCTATAAAAGATCGAAGGAACTTAGGCAACTTGCATCTGAAATTATCATTTTGATTTGTAAATGATAGAAAGAACTTAAATGACTAGTACCTTGGATTCTCATTCCGGTCTATAAAAGATGAAAATAACTTAGGAAACTAGCACCTAGGATTGCCATTCCAATTAATAAAAGATTGAAGGAATTTAGGTGCCTAGCACCTGAAATTGCCATTTTAATCTGTAAAAGATCGAAAGAACTTAGGTGATTGGTGTCTGAAATTGCCTTTTGATTTGTAGAAGATCAAAGGAACTTAGGCGACTTACCCCTGGAATCTTTGAAGGCTTATTACATTTGATCCATAGAGGATCAAAGGAATATGAATTGAGGTTGCCTTTTGATTTTTAAAGGGATGCAAACTAAGGCAACCTTAGCGCCTTAAATTTTTGAAGGTTTACGATGCTTCAATCAGTAAGGGATCAAAAGAATACGAATTGAGGTGGCTTTGGTACTTTAAAATTTTAAAGGTTTAAGTTGTTTTGATCCATAGAGGATAGAAGGAATGTGAACTGAGGCAGCTTTAGCGCCTTAAATTTTTGAGGGAGCCTTCACTCATCCCATAAGCGATGCTTCGTAAGAGATGTTATTTAATAGGGGATGCCACATGGAAGGATTGTCTATTTATTTTCTTATGGCTCGCTAAGAAGGCTAGTTCCTACAACTATAAATATTCAATTATGGAACATTTTCATACCTTTTAAGAATTTGCTTTTCTTTTCTTTCTTTTAAGTTTTGACTTTTTGGGCTTTGATTTTGGAGTATCTTCCACCCAAATTCTTCTGCAAACTTTTTCAGAGAAAGTTTTCTTTACTTGGATGTCTTGTTGTTATATTTCGAACTCATATTCTTTATTTTTGTCTTTGTTTACATCCTCGTCTTCATCTTTTTGTTTACCAAGCCATTTTTTGGACATCTTAGGATTTGCTTCTTTCTTAGTCTTAAATTAGATATTATTTTTTTATTAGTCCCCCTCTGAGGATGGCTTTGAGAAATATCCAAGTGGGTTTAGTACCGATGGGATTTTCAGCCTTAGTTTTTTAAACTCATATAGAGATAAAAATCCCATAAATAAGCATACAATATTAGATGACATGCAAGTAAAAGAGTTAAGGGAGAAGTGTAAAATGCTCGAGGATGTGGCTTTTTTTCCTTTCTACTATCCATATTAGTAACAGATGGGCCATTTGGAAATTTTTCAGAATGGTTTATCGAGTTTCAAAGTTGTTTGGAATATAGTTTAGAGTTTCTCTTGCCTCTTTTTGATCATAACGTTCTCCGTTACTATGGGATTGCACCCAACTAGTTGAATTTGAATGGATGAAGAATGATTGCTTTTTTTAGAATTCTCTGTAGGTCATTTAAAGTTGCTCCATGTTTTAAAATTTTTACCTACTTCTTTTACTTTTTTGGTTGGGAAGAGGGGATGGAATATTATTTCACCTCTAGGAATAAAAGAAGGCTTTTCATGTTACCTATATTTGTAAAAGGATTTAAAGAGGTTTCTCCTAATCGGGCGAAAAAGAGGTTTTAGTGTAAGTTTGCATCAATCGTCGGAGCCTACTCTATTGAAAGATCTAGCTACTAACTTTTTAACACTTGATTTCGATTTTCAAAAATTTAAAAAAATATACACAAGATCATAAAGATAATCCAACTAGCTCGAAAACCTTATTTTTTGGACTAGATAAATGTGAGTCTTTAAGACATTGTATAAGTTTCAATTTTTGCTTAGGATTTGATTTGTACCTTGTGATCTAACATTTTCCTTTCTCCTTTCTTAGCTTCTATGGATCTCGAGATGAAGAAGAGCATAGTTGAGCTTACTAAAAAAATGTAAAAGTCACGAAAGAGGAAATCTCATAAAAAGGAAAATTGGACCAATCATTTTGCCAGAGTAAGGAGACTAGTCCTTAAGGATGAAACTTTCGAGGAAGTTATAGAGGTTTCTCTTCCAACTCAAACTGATAGGAAGGTGTTTTCCAAATGGGTTTTTTTCTGAATAGGTTACACCGGATGAGCCATCTGCTGCAATGGTCATATCTATACCTTTTCCTTCGATCAAGACTTTTCCTCTTAAGGAAGTGTTGACTCAAATATTTAGCTAGGGATGTTCCATTCATAGCTTACAAGTGCTAGATTACCTAAGCAATGGTATCTTGTTGGAAAAAGATATGAACGATATGGGCTTTATTATTTCTTTAGGTCGGGAGTTGGATAAGATAAATCTTGAGACTTGTCGGGTAGATGCTTGCATATCATATTTTTCTCAGGCTTTTTTGAACACTTTAGACCTTAATTATTTTTTACTTTGCACAAGTTATGTAAAGGACCATACTACTATATGGTAAGAATTTAGATTGGAAGGAAAAACTTACTCTAAAGACCCAATCCAAATAGAAGTTGAAAGAGAATTTGGAAACTTCCAAGGCTGAACATGCCTCTCAAATAGATCAATTTTCCTTACAAGTGAAGGAGCTCTAAGCAAAGGTAGAGTCGACGGAGTCGATCAACAAACAACTTGAGGAAAAATTGAGCCTTGCCAAACATACTTATTAGAAAAAGCTAGCCAATCAGAAGGAATATTGATAGACCATTTGGGAGATCTTTAAAGTGTGCTCATTACTTGCATACAATTGGAGTGTAAGAGGCACTTTCTAAGTCAAGATTTTAGCTTTATGGATGATGGTTATTTGCTTCCTGAGCTTCTAGCTAAAAATGGGGAGGCCATGGATGAAAAGGAAGAATACCTGAATAGGAGTGCTAGAGATGATTAAATGTTATATGTAGAATGGAATTCTCTTTGTTCTATTTTATTCACTTGTAGTCAAGACTTTTTGTATTAATAGACCAATTTTTTACCGTTCTGATCAACATATTTGTTCATGGTATTTTGTCAGGACTTCAAATGCATCACTAAATGCTTATATCTTTATTAAGAACTACTCAGATATAGTCATCAAGTTTTGAGTGTATGTCAATAGAGATTACAACTCTTAACTTGGGACAATAAAGTATTAAAGCTTGCACGCATACCTAGTCTTCATCGATCAGGATATAAAGCCACTTTTGATTGCCATAAATCCAATCAGAATTGAACTATTATTACCTTTTCAAATTTTTAAAGTTCTTCAATTTGTTTTGAGTTAAGATGTGGTTTTAGGCAACCTTTATGAGAGCAATCCAACATCAATCATAAAATTGAGATTTAACCTATCGATTGTATAAGGAAATAAGCATTCTGATAAAGTTGTCATTCTTACAACTAGGATTCAAATATGTAGATTGGAATTTACCTCTCGATAAAGTGGATAAAATTGCTAGTTACAAGACTGAAAGGGTAATTTTACCCCGATCGTGGGACTGATTGGTCAGGGTAGCCATTCAAGAGTTAGTCATTTCAACTTTCCCTGGTTGGCTCATTAAATTTAGGCATTTTAGATCTCTATGCATTTTAATGGCACTGCTTCGAAAAACTCTAAATTGTCTGCTCATTCAAGGCTTGCCACTTGATTCCTTAAACTTTTATTGTGATGACACTTCAATTTTGATTCTTTATATATTGTGGAATGGCATATGGTCATCACCATTAAAGATCCTTCAGACCTTCTTATAAATAGGTGCATTCTTTAAAGGTGCTAACAACCTCCATTTCTTCTTCTCTGCTGTCCTTTAATAGATTTTTTTTAGTATTATGAGATTTTTCAAACTTCTTCTTTTTCTATCCTTCACAATTTTAGGAATATGAATGAACATTTTCCCTTTGATGGGTCTTCCCTTGCCTTGGCATCACCTATTGATAATAGGTGAACCACCATTGAATCTATATTTCCCTCTCTAGTTTCCCTATTTTCCTTTCTACTTTTCATTTTTCACCACTAGAAATTATGGTTTATGAATGGGGATCACTACAAGAAAATTAGCAAATAGCAACGGAAATTAGCAACCGAATTTGTTGAATTTTCGTTGCTAATAAAAATTAGCAATGGAAAATAGCAACGGAATATTCAATTGCAAATTTTACGGTTGGTATTTTTTAGCAACAGAAATTGTTTTTCGTTGCTAAAATTAGCAACAGATTTTAATTTTTGTTGCTATTTTTACCAACAGAGTTAGAATTTTCATTGCTATAATTACCAACCGAAATCAATTTTCGTTTCTATATTTAGCAACCAAAATCAATTTTCATTGCTAAATTCATCCAGTATTATAAAAAAAATTAAGACGAAATTATCGTCGCTATTCTGTCACTAAATTATTGTTGATTTTTCGCACAAAATTTATGCAAAAGACTATATACTGTCGGAATTCCCTGCCACTGAACAAAAAAAAAAAGACAATCAATAAAATGTAGACAACAAACTATCTCATAGGAACTCTAAACCTTATATAAACCTGGCTTTCTAGAAATAATCATCTTCATGTTCCCTTACAAAAAAAGGCAAAAGATAAGAAAAGGAGAATAATGTTGCATGTCGATTAGAATCAATATGTACATCATCAGGAAAGGTTAGATCATATCATGCTGCTCCTAATCAACTCTAAGAAAATAATCAAGAAACTAAAAACAATGATGATAAGGATTTGTAAACTACTCATAGAGCCACCACAGCCCGATAAGGGTGAAGAGGCCAATGTAGCCAAAGAATTTTTGCACATCAACCTTCTCTTCTTCTGATCCAACACGTTTCTTGAGCAGTACTGCATTTAATACAGTCAAGCAAAAGATATCAGAAGCAACCTAGGAGAAGTTAATTTGCTCATGGTTGCTGATGTCACATTTCTAACCTATAAACAAGCCATATGATATTGCCGAGAAAAGACCAAATATATCTCCTGTGATGGAATGCCTTCTTATCCTTGAAAATTGAAACATGGGTGATAATCTTAAATAATGTTTACAAAATTTTAGATGTAACGTACTAAAAATATTAGTAAAATTCACATAAACTGTACGAACTATTAATGAAATAACTTTGTGTCTGTTTATGAGGGAGAAAGCTTCATAGAAGCAGCAAATGAGCCACATCTAAAATTTTTTAAAATTCTAATAATGTAAACATACATTGCTTCTTTTATCAAGAATGTAACGAGATTTTATCAAAACAAGAACTAACAAGATAAAATTAATCAAATATGTCACAAAATAATAACATAATATGTTAATGCAAGCAGTAAGTATACCAATACTCTTAATCATTAATGATTTCGTTTGATTTGTTTCTTTTAGATAGTTTATGTAAAGTAAATTTCGAAACACTTAAACTTTATAAAATTAATAAATAATTTATTTTGTTTTTCATTAAATAAGCAATTCTACTTTATAGTCCTTATTCACTAAATTAGTGGAAAAAAATGATCAGAAATTTTACACCAATCCAACAGCTTAGTGCAGTTGGTACCACCAAATAGGCAAATCTTTAATGCCATTCTAATGCATATATTACTTGCTGGTGAAGCTATTTGTCCCCTGCTGCCACCACATTAAAACCTGAACAATAAAAAAACAATTCCATAAATAATGACAGTCAATACTTGGAACTACAGGTTCACAACTTTCAATTTGAAAAAAAAAATAAAAAATAAAAGTGAATAATCTACAAATTGAAGTTCAATCAGATTCGTATGACATGAAGAAGAAGATGATGATGACGACGAAGAAGTAGAAGAAATAGAAGGATTGATAGCAATATCATCCACTTAACTTTTCAGTTTAAGATAAAATTCAATTTAGGCCAAATTTGTCCATTACTTTCACTTTAATCCAACTTCTTATTACCTTGTGAAAACATTGAATAAAAGAAAATAAATTTTCCAACATAAATGTAAACAAAATTCATAATTTCAATTCAGGTTAATTTTGCTTTTTCTTTTTCAAAAACTGTGATAAACTATCCACAGAGTGGACTAATTTGATTAAAACAATCAATTTTCACCTAGATTAAACTTTATTCACAAGTTTAAGGACAAAAGACTTTTAATCCTGAAGAAAACACGGGAGCCTACTTGTTGCAGGAGAATTTAAAGAAACATCACAGTAAATTTGATGTCCTTCCCAATTAGTTATAATACCTCCAGCACCCTCTATCACGGGTACAAGGGCAAGGCAATCGTATGGCTGGTGAAAACCAAATATAAGTTTGTTAATCGAAAGAGAAGTAAATCAACACATAATTTGCAGAAAATAGAATTATATAACCATTTTAAACAATATCTCTATCTAACTTATATTAAAATATCACATATGCAGTTTAACATTCATCACACATGGCCTGTATGGAACAATAATATAACAAGTCCTTGAAGCCTTTTTTGAAATTAAGGGCTTTTATGGACAATTCACGTTCGGGACCTATAGTTTATAAAGTTAGGAATAGTACTTCATGGAGATGAAGACATATGGACTAGTCAATGAACTTTACATGTGAGCAAGAGGAGATACCTTAAGGCCTGACTCAATGACAAGATCAACATATCCAGAAGCCAAAAGGGCATAAGCATAGTAGTTACAGCCATATAGTGGAACTTTCACCTGCTAACATTAAATAGGTAAAGGGAGAGCATCAAAATAAATTAGAAACCAAAAGTAATCTATAATGCTTCACATTCAAAAAAGCACACTTAGTTGTTTATTGCGAACCGACTGCAAATTGTTCAAGGCATTACTTTTAAGTTTTTTAGTAAAGAATCTATGGATCACTGCAAGTTGGAAATAGCCCGTGCTTTTATTCTAAAGCTGGCAGTATAAACCCATGAAAGAGAAGAAAAGTAAAATTCTCCCTACATAAATTAGGAAATCAGTATTGATTCAAATTAGATCATGACAACGTCCTGAGCTGGGAATGATGCAATTTTATAGTTTAAATTCTATCAAGTGAAAGAAGAGTCACAAGAGTAACTTCATTAGGTTCTTCTTTTATTGTTCTTTGGTTTCTACTTTAGCACATCATAAATCCATATTCAACTAGCACAAAGCAGGTAAACTTCTCGGTAAAAACCTATTTTCAGAAGGTACGGACCTTACTTCTAACATGAGAACGTACAAATATGCTTGCGACAGTTTTGCACATGTGCGTGCAGACAATTCCTCCCCATTCAACATCGGTCCCCTTCCACTTATCCCAATCCATCTTTCTCTTAAGTATAGGCTGTTCAATTATGCCAAGAATCTATAAAGACATATTTAGCACTTTGAGAATGTAATATTCACTCAAATGGAAATGAGCACCGCAATTAAAGACTCGCTAAGTACATAAATACTTAAAAAAAAATTTGCACAAGGATATAACAACTGAAAACTATGCATAAAGATACATAATGACTAACTGAAAACTCAACATGCTTAAACAATAAATTGAAAATGATTCATCACTTATTTATATTTCCAACCAGCTAAAAGTTCAAGGAAAAAAGTTTTGGAGACCATCCTTGACTACTTCACATGAAGTGGCTGTTCTGATACCTCTCATGTGCAAAATGTTACAGATTGAAGAGTCAACTTCAACATTGCACTACAAAAAAAAAACTGCAAATTAGCGACGGAAAATTTCGTCGCTAATTACCTGTTCTGTTGCTAATGTAAATTAGCGATGCCGCGATGAACAGTCTCAAATATATTAGCGACGGATTTCAAAATCAGTCGCTAATTTAGCGACGAACAATTTCATCGCTAATTTTTTTCCGTCACTAATTTATATTTCTAATTAGTCGCCGAATTATAATAATAATACTTAGCGACTCCATTTTCCGTCGCTAAATAAATTCTTAAATTAAAAATAATTTTTAGCGACATAATTTTCATCACTAAACCGTCGCTAATAAATATTCATAAAATGCAAATAAATTGAAAATTAACTATGCAAAATAACATCGTGACTAATGCAAATTTCATCACAATTCATTTATAATATTTTATTATTATTATTATTATTATTATTATTATTATTATAACATTCAGAATTTGATTTATATAAATAAAAATTCTCAAATATTATTAATTTAAAAAATATAATATCATAAAATTAAGTAAATTAAATTGTGCAATACTTTACAAATAATTAGAAAAAAATTCAAACTAAATAATACTACTAACAAATTTTTATACAATATGCTACAAAAAAAAGAAAGAACTTTGCAGTCCTTCTAGTGTTCACTATATTCCTCATAGTCCTTATCACAATGGCTGCAGCCGGGCATCCAATCCTGATGTTGGCTCATCCATGAATACTATAGATGGATTGGCAACCAATTCAACAGCAATGGTTAATCTTTTTCTTTGTTCTGTTGATAGTCCATTTGCTCCAGGTAGACCAATTAGTGCCCCACCTAAAGGAGTAATATCCACTAGTTCCATCACCTCTTCAACAAATGCCTAAATGTTTCAAACCCTCTTAAAGTTAAAATATATGTAACCAATGGTAAAGAGCAGGATAATAAGTATAAATTACCTGTTGTGCCTCCATGTCAACTTCTAATGGTAACCGTAACCATGCAGAGAAAAGAAGTGACTCGAGAACAGTTAAGCAAGGAGAGTGAACATCATTTTGTTCACAATAACCAGAAATTCTTGCAAAAGCTTCTTGCTTTTTGGGATAACCAGATATATGTATGCTCCCTTCTATGACCCCTTCGGTTTTCTTGCTAGCTAAAACATCCATAAAGGTGGTTTTTCCAGCACCACTAACTCCAACCAATGTTATAAGGACACCGGGTCTAAATGATCCAGCAACATTAACCAACAACTGCAATTTTGTCTTCAACAACTCCTTGCTTCAACTCCTAGAAACATAGTAGAATAAGGTATTTGTACTACAAATATTTACAAAAGATAATGCAAACAAGAATGTAGCCATGCCATACTCACCACAGGTACATCCATTTAACATTACTCACCTGAAGGAGATTATTCATAATTATGGTCCCATCTCCAACATTGGCCTGAACAATATTCAAGAATGTAGTACGATTCAACCGTAGTAATTGGCTCAATCTTTTGGTACGAAAAGTAAAAAGTTGTGGCCTATAACAGAGCACCCCAATCTCACCACAAAGATCACCAGTTTTTGCCTGCCCAACAACCTGCAACCATTCATCAGAGATTCAGTACAAATGCATTATAACGCAAAGGTCTCGATGTATAGTGAATTTCAATAGCTAATACTTGCCTGTTCAGCTTCATTTTTGTAAACCAAAAGATCCTGTAAGAAACTTAGATATTACAAGACAGAATTTGAAAATTTCACTAAGTAGAAATGTCAAGCAAAGATAATGGTAACTAAGAGGATGAAGTAGGGCATTTCACCACAGCACCAGTGACAAGTATATAGAAGTCTGTGGGTGCCTCACCAAATCCAGAGATTGGTTTGCCAAAAGTTCTTCTTTTGGCTGCAACAATACTTTCTGTAACCAAAGATAATTAAGAGAAATGAAAAGACAGTGAAAAAATAGGGAATGTGTAGAAAATTCCAAGTAAAACAGTTTTCAGAACTTTATATTCAATGTAGCAAAATACCTGCAACATTTTAATCATTAGATCACCATTATTTATGCAAAGCAGATCTTGATAAAGATAAACAAAATTTGAATTCAAAATCGTTATATGAGTTGGCTTTTGATGATAAGAGTAAGGGCTTGTCAGTGAAGATGTTTATTTTGTGCCAAAAATACTGCAATAGATTTAAACCTTGTATAACTATCTTGTATCCCCATTTCAAACCCAAGTTTAAATTTCTAAAGAAATCTTTGCATAACTGCTCAGTCAACTTTGATCATGTGCAAGTGCAAAAGTTGGAGGTACAATTAATGATAAAACAAAATGATAGAAATATAAAGAAAAAAATATAGCTGTCGATACTTACAAAGTGTCCAAATTACCAATCCGGGAAAGCTAAATGGGAATAGGACCCCTTATGTTGTTGGCGGATAGATTCCTGAGATTAAAAAGAAAAAAAAAACTATATCTGAATAATAGAAAGCACTGGCAGTGATGAATCAGCTTGCATGCAAACACAGAAACTTCATAAATTTTGAGATGCGAGTAATTACGAAATCTACCAAACTTACAGATATGTCATACTCTCCAGCTTCTGGAAGGCACTTGGGATAGTCCCATTCAATTTGTTACCATTCACATTGCTAACATCCAATGGAATTGTCAATAAGCACCTCAAAAGTAGTTAAACTCCAAGGTGGTTGAGATTTATACATGAGCTAAGATTACCAGGTATAGGCCCTTTAAGGTGGTTGTTGGCAACATTTCTGCAATAACATCAGATCAGTAAATTAAACTCGATGGGTAGCACTAGTAATAAACATCACAGTGACATAACATACAGATCAAACAAGTCAATAAGCTTTCCGAGCTCTGGTGGAATGTGTCCTGTGAGTTTATTATCATTCAACTCCCTGGAAAATAGAGTAGTGCATCAAAGATTGGCATGTAATGGAATTTCGAAACAAGAGTGAAAAAATAGCATAGCAGGTATTAAACAAGCAAGAAGAAGAACACCACTAGATTATCACATCCCATTCAATCAATATTTGAAGATTATTTGGAATTTAGCTGAAGGGAGCACTCAAGAAGTTATTGATGCAGCAACCACTCGATATTGAAATTGAAAAGCTTCCCCCTAACTAGTTGTGATAAGTAAAAGGTGAATAATACTTATATTCGGTGAGAAGAAATTACAACTTCAAATGCCAATAAAAGTACTACTTAAAAGATGTGTTACGGTGTTCCCATTGTAGTCTTGAGATGTAGGCACTCCACCTGATTTATAAAGAACAATCATCAATCGAAACGTTAATTCATCAGATAAATTTATTAAGAAAATATAAGAAAAAACATATTAAATGTAGCCTCTACACATTATATTAATAACCAAGACATAAGAAAGACTGTGACCTTCACATTTTGCCAGTTTTTCTTCAATAAGGAGACGAGGAAATTGACACTCATTTAAACGTTTTGGAAAACCTGCTTCTCCTCCATGGCACAGTTCCCGATAGCCATTCCCATGCAAAACACTTTCTTCAATTGAAACTTCACCGTAGCTTTAGTTTCATTCACCTTGGACTCCATTGACTCTTGGTGGGTCACAAGAGTGAGGAACTTACCTGTATTGACATAGAAATAGGCCAAAATTTAAGAAACAATGAAGTGCATGCCTTGTTGAGACCAAGGCCAAGTAGATGAGGAATCTGCTTGATGATAGATTTTGAAGCTAAAAAGGCATGGTATTGCTTGGCAAGCTTCTTAACCAATTTCTTGTTCTTTTTGAGCTTCTTCAAAGCCTCAACATCCATCCATTGCAAATCAATACCCTCTTCCTGCCCATAAAGAATTAAACTTCACTAATTAAACTTAATATGATTGGGAATTACATAATCACTAATCAAAGTATACAAGATAACTTTGCAAGACTGCAACAAAATTACAATATGGCACAGTACATTTGACATTATGCTGAGAATCAAATAAAGATTAAAGAAAATAGTGAAGCATAAGAGTTCCAGCCTAAACTCAAGTCATCAAACATAGAAGGGAATAATGAGTATCACATCGAGGGAAGGCTATAATCAGAAATGAGCCCAAACAAACTTGTATCCAGAGATTAATAGCATATTAGAGAAACAAACACAGAGAAATAGAAAAGGAGGTCCAAAAGAAACATTACAATTCCCTTGTACCACACCCGGGGAGCAAAACTAGTTGCACATTATAAGAATAACAATATATTCTAAAATTTTGACAAGCATCGCCAACATCAAAGAATTAGAAAGGTTCAAACTTACAATAAAAAAAAACATAATAATCAAAATGAATCGGCTATGTAATCTAAGCACCTAAACAGGTGCATCTGGGTGAAGTTCTATCAAAGATTGTTCCAGGGAAGTCCATGTTTAAATAAACTTCAAGTGTCCATTTTTTGTGATTTTAGGTGGACAATGCACACCACTAATTTAGTGAGTCAGCAGAATAAACACAGAGAGGAGAAAAATTACCATCTTGGAGAGGAGTCAAGCACTCATAAGAGATCTAGAATTGAAAGGGGGACAAAAATGGCGCTGGATTTTCCAAAATACTAACATTGGTAATATTAACAGCACTCATTCTCCAACAAATCAAATTAAGACCCTATTATCCAGAATCCTCATTTAAAACCCCAACAAAGTTCGAAGAAAGGAAGCTTAAAACCAAATGGAAAGAGTTAAAAAAAATAAAAACTTATAATTCAATTTTTATCATGCAAGCCAAGTTGGAATAATGTTCTATATCGCAGCTCTCGCATCTAGACTAGATTATGCCTTAAACATGCATTTATGGTTCTAAATCACAGCTCTCGCATTTAGACTAGAATTACATAAACACACATTCAAAGAATAAAAACCAACCTATAACAACTATCTCCACATGCGGTCTCTCAAACTATGCTTTGATAATGAATTTTCTATTAACTATCAGAAAGAGGTTGCTCTCGCCAACTATCTTACTTAGAACCATTTTTGTTGATTTTCAGATAAGAAATTGCCATCTAAGATCTTTTTCCTTAACTTATAATGATACTAATAAAGTTTTAATAGCAAATTCTACATAATAAGATAAATAAAAGAGAAATGATTAAATATGAATAACGACATTCAAATTCCTAAAAAGTATTCATAATAATAACAAATAAGGAAAGTAACAAGAAATTAAGTAAAAGAATTCTCATCCTTTACTCATATATGATGACTCCTCTTCCTTGTAAGTCTCTTCTTCAAAACATAAACTAAACTAAAAAGTAAAACTATTGTTCTTCAAATACACTTTCAAGTTAGAAAAATAAATATTTAATCCATCTAATGATTTTCTTCATTCTCAAAATAACTTCCAAGATATATATAATTTCCAAGCATCAAGTTCCTTCAAGTGCCTCTCCATAGGTATGCAACCTTTGGTGAAGTTTGGTGCCCTTTTAGGTGACTTTTCAAGTTCAACTATTTTCAACCGCCATCTGTCACGATCACAGCACCTGTCGCGCTCGCGACAGATCACCCTCTATTCTTTTTCTTGCTTTTTCCTCACGTTGCGACCTTTGTTCTTCATTGCTAGCTATCGCGATCCACTGCTGTTGTCGCCCTCGCGACAACACTCATTTTTCACTCATTTTGACTCTTTCTTCATCTTTTTCTCCCTTTTTCTCCTACATACACAAAACTTGACCAAAACATAAAACACACCTAATTCTAGAACAATTTAATATAACTAAACATTATTTTGGTAATAAAACATGGATTAAATATGAGCTATTTAGGCTTATATCAAACCCTCACACTTTTTGCTTGTCCCCAAGCAAAACCTAACAAATAAGCAAACAACACAATCATACAATTTTGGAGCTCATATTTATATTTGGCAAATATTTGAAAATCTCATGAAGAAACATTCATCTCTTCACAAATTTAGTCCAAGTCTGCAAATTCTCAAACACAACCATTATCCATTAAACTTAAACAACCATACACATTTGGAAAATTATAAAGTTGCAAAACACAAGAATGTGTAAACTTAAGAACTTGAATATCTTAACACATGTAAATATTATTTCACACCAAGTATTGCCTAAAGTAGTTCTCACTTAAACACTATATTCCTAAAGCACTTAATCACTCGATGCGTTTATGGGTTAGTGTTTCTCTCATTCCCTGAACATGCCATTGCCTACCATAAGCTTGTAATTAGTAAACATCCCCACTACTAGTATAAAATGATACATGAAATCAAAAGAGTCTTATGAGGGTTGTAACTTGGCTTAGGTTAAGGTAGGATAATTTTTGGTTTAAGTAGATTAAATTGTGAATAGAAACAACATCACCATATCATAAGAGACTTGTTTAAGAATCTAAGCATCACATGATGTAACTTATTGTTCATATTCCCTTCTCAATGCACATTATCTAATAGTTTTTTATTAATTTTTTTAAATTATAGGTGCATTTTATGCTCCATCCTACTTCATTCTTCCTTTAGAAACTAGCCTTGTTCTAATGTTGAACCTAGAGAATAATGGAATTTAACTCATTTTTTAAATACCATCATGCTTATATTAACAAAATATATCTCCTAATGATATAGCAAGTTATTGCTCTTCACAAAAAGGGTAACACGAAGAAATAGATTCTTGTTTAGCGAAGGATTTTGGCTAATTATATGTTACTCAACAAAAATAGATTTAAGGTTCAAAATTGGATACCTAAAGTCAAAAAGGTAAATTTTTAAAGCAAGCCAAAATGGTTTAATCTAAATTCCCTTATCATTTTTCATGCACATCTTATACTAAATGTAATCTCAAAATTTACCAAGAAAAAATTCTAGAGGATATGGCATATTAAGGCTCTCATACAAAAAATGTCAACGTACAAGGCTCAAAAGCTCGCTTAAGCTATAGGTCAAATTATCCTAAACAATAAATTGGCAAAAATAATCCTTTTATACATGTAAAAAGATACTCAACTGAAAAAAAAAACCTACACCAAAGTACTTTGCCAAGTCATGACCTTCACTATGTACATTTAATTATCAAAGTAAAATGAAAATGATTAGCCTAACAATTTGCCTAACTAGATTAAAAATGACAGAAATTCAAGTTAAAGCATGCATTTATTCCCAAATAGTTCCCAAATACACAAGCTCTAAAATTAAATTCACACACAATATACACATAACAATAAACAAAAATATGAAACCAATATAACATGCATACCCCCCATACTTAAAAGACACAATGTCCTCATTGTGTAAGGAATACATCAAAAAACATACTATAAAAGAATAATAAACAAAAGATACATGCAAGAACACAAATACAAAATAAAATAACAAAGATAGGAGTTAAAGGAAACGTTACACAGCTAGTCCACTAGGTGTCACTTCTTATGCATCGCGCTCACGATATATGTCGCACTCACGATAGTCCTCGTGTTCACAGCAATGAAGAAAAATCATTAGTTTTTTAGTTTAATTTTTTTCCTGAAATTTATAATGAAATACTAAGTAATATAACCCATAGAATAAAAAATAAACTATGTTAGTATACTAAATCAACTAAAAACAACACAAAATAAAACTAATTAAATATTGTAATCCAAAATCATAAATCAAGATTTCTAATGACAATAAATTTAATCAAACATTCCCCGACAACGGCGTCAAAAACCTGTTGTGCTTTTTCTAAGCATCAATTCAGTAAGCATACGGTGTACTGATTATAGTACAAAAGATGTCGATCACACGAGAAATGTTGATTAATATTGTACACTATTACTACTCAATTTTTATCTTGTTTATAATGATCATTAATTAGCTAGTAAAAACTAATACTTTACTACTCTAAACTAAATATTATTCTACTTTAATGATAATCCGAAAAGACTTATGAGTATGATGAATATAACAGTACATAAGTATGGAACTAGATATTTTTCTCTTATTTATAATTCAATCTTTATCATGCAAGCCAAGTTGGAATAATGTTATATGTCACAACTCTCGCATCTAGACTAGATTATGCCTTAAATATGCATTTATGGTTCTAAATTGCAGCTCTCGTATTTAGACTAGAATTACATAAACACACATTCAAAGAATAAAAACCAACCTATAACAACTATCTCCACATGCGATCTCTCAAACTATGCTT
This sequence comes from Excoecaria agallocha, assembly GCA_037975025.1. Classification (NCBI taxonomy): domain Eukaryota; kingdom Viridiplantae; phylum Streptophyta; class Magnoliopsida; order Malpighiales; family Euphorbiaceae; genus Excoecaria; species Excoecaria agallocha. Next base: position 40,996,737 of record CM075810.1, on the reverse strand, counting down.
TGATAATGAATTTTCTATTAACTATTAGAAAGAGGTTGCTCTCGCCAACTCTCTTACTTAGAACCATTTTGCTGATTTTCAAAGAAGGAATTTCCATCTAAGATCTTTTTCCTTAATTTATAATGATACTAATAAAGTTTTAATAGCAAATTCTACATAATAATATAAATGAAAGAGAAATGATTAAATATGAATAACGACATTTAAATTCCTAAAAAGTATTCATAATAATAACAAATAAGGAAAGTAACAAGAAATTAAGTAAAAGAATTCACATCCTTTACTCACGTATGATGACTCCTCTTCCTTGTAAGTCTCTTCTTCAAAACATAAACTAAACTAAAAAGTAAAACTATTGTTCTTCAACTACTTTCAAGTTAGGAAAATAAATATTTAATCCATCTAATGATTTTTCTCCTTCTCAAAATAACTTCCAAGATATGTATAATTTTTCAGGCATCAATTCCCTTCAAGTGCCCCTCCATAGGTATGCAACCCTTGGCGAAGTTTGGTGCCCTTTTAGGTGATTTCTCAAGTTCAACTGTTTTCAACAGCCATTTATCGCGATCGCGTCACCTGTCGCGCTCACGACAGATCACGCTCCATTCTTTTGCTTGTTTTTTTCTTGTACTGCTACCTTTGTTCTTCCTCGCTAGCTGTCGCGACCTACTGCTGTTGTCGCCCTCGCGACAACACTCTTTTCTCACTCATTTTTACTCTTTCTTCACCTTTTTCTCCTTTTTTCTCCTACATACACAAAAATTGACAAAAACATAAAACACACCTAATTCTAGCACAATTTAATATAACTAAACATTATTTTGGTAATAAAACATGGATTAAATATGAGCTATTTAGGCTCATATCACTCCCCATCTCTCTTCCTCTCGCTCTATCTCTCTCTATGTGTGCTTCCCCCTCTCTCTCTCTTTCTCCTCCCTTCTCTCTCTTTGCTCTTGAATTATATTAATAGATTATTTTCATCTGGTTGATAAATAGTTTTGGATTTTTTTAATCAATTGATTGTTTGTTTGTTTATTTTACGGCTTTATGCAGTTGGATATAGGCTTATAAATGCTTTGTTAGGGTTGGAGCTTTTTGTGTATGTGAATTTGAGAAAAAAATGTTTGATTTTGTGGACAATTATTCTAGAAGCAGAAAATGAAAATGGTGATAAATTAAAAAAATAGGGTTTATAGGGTTGTTAGGGTTAGGGCCCGAAATTTTTCGAGTTATTATGATTAAGGCCGGATTTATTATTAGAGTAAGGTCGAGGTTAAATATAAGTGTAATTTTGGATTTCGGGTTGATCCAAACCTGATCAATACACATCCTTAGCTAGGGGTATGCAGAATCGAACCGAATGGCAACCTAAAATCGAACCAAATCGTATAGATTTTGGTCTGTTTGGTTCGATTATTTTGATTTTTGGTTCGTTCGATTCTGACCCAAAGTAAAATATTGATTTTATCTGTTCGATTTATAAAATTGAAGAAACTGAACCGACCAAAATTTTCAAAACTCATCATTTTGCTTTAATATATATATATCCTTTGTTCTTACCCTACTTGCAGATACAAAAAGAAAACTCTAATTACCAGCCGCCTCCTCTTCCTTTTGTCTCCACTGCTTTGCTTTTTCTTTGATTCTCTTCTTTGATTCTTCCTGCAAATCAATTTTTCTTTGGTTTCCCTACTTCGATTCTTCCTACAAGTACCTTAACATTGGCCTTGCTTCTTTTTGTATAAAAAGAGAAATTCTCTCTATTTCTCTCTCTCTCTCTCTCTCATTACTCTCTCTAGATTTCTCTATTTGTTTGGTGGAGTTTTCTCTCTCTAAAAATCAATGGCTAGATTCACGCAGTAGGTGAAGGAGAGAGCTAAGGAGCTCAAGGTTTTGTTGAAGAAAGGAGTAAAGATCATTGGAGATTTTGGAAGGAAAGGATGGAACAAAGTTAAGCATATGAAACGTTAGATTTTTCTTATATATATATATATATATATATATATATATATATATATATATATATATATATATATATATATATATATATGATTTTGTTTGGATCTTCGTTTGTTGTTTTAGAGGTATGATTTTGATGTAAAAATAGAGTTTAACTTCAATATCTTCCTTTTTTATGTTTTACTGTCTAATTAAAGTCTTTCATTCTTTAATTTAGTGTTCTTCTATTCTATCTTTCTTCTTCTCCATTAATGAAACGTTGACTACTGCTTTGAATTCAAAAAACTTTATCCACGATGCCCAAAATCTCAAATTGTTTGATTCTTCCTGCAAATCAATTTTTCGATTAAAAATTCAAATAAAAAAGTTTAATTAAAGTTCAGAATCAATTGAATCGAACTAAATTGACCAAAATTATTTTGATTCATTCGATTTTTGATTTCATAAACTTCAATTTTAATTCGATTTTTATATTTTTTAAATTTTAATTTTTGGTTTTTTCGATTTGATTCAAAATCGAACCGAACTGACTATTTGTACACCCCTGCCTCTAGCAAGTATACAACATCAAATAATTTTATCATCTCTTTTTTTTTCTTAAAATCAGTTAGGGATAAAAATGAGTTTTCAATTAAAGGTAGGCAATTATTACTATAAAAGATATTTAATGAATGTAGACTTTCACGTTAAACTATTTGCTATAACCTATAAATATATTAGTCCGATAAAATTGGTTTTAGATTGCTCTTTTAATTGAGATATTTTAAACGTCATATTTCTTCATATTTATTTTTTTATTTTTTTTGTTTATTTTATTTATTTATTTATTTATTTATCAATCTTATTTTTTAATATTTTAGTATGTGAAATTATCCTATTCTTGTTATTTATTTAATTATTATTATTTTAATTTTTCTCCATTAAAGGACAAATAATTTGGTAGGTAAGTATCAAATCTTAATGCTTATTCCCTCTATGTTGATTTTTCATTTTGAGTTTTTGAATTGAAGTATACGACCTGTTAATAGTTAGGATTTATCGGGCTGTTACCGAGATCGAACTTGAGTCAAAAAATTTCTCAATGCTCCAAATGTACCTAAAAATAAAGAAATTTCTGTAGGGGTTTCGATGAGTGGAATCTTCAATGGCTAAGTCGGTAAAGATCTTTAAAATGTTTAAAAGTAGATTTGGCTAAAAGAGCAAAATACATGACATCATGCCAATTTACAAGGATAAGAATCCTATTTCAGCTAGGATTATGATGTTTATAGGATTCCCATAGGAAAAGATATGTAGCTTAAGTAAGAAACTATGCTAGGTTTTCAGAATAAGAATCCAACTTTACCTAGGTAACTCCGAGTCCTTATTCAAGTGGCACTTCTCAAAACGACTTCATGAGCGGGTTAAAGACTAACCAAGTTAGAAAATCCAAACTACTCATGGGAGTCCAGATGTATAGTTCAGTTACCATAACCTATTGCAATGGTTAAAAAGTGAATTTTCTAAGTGAAAATTATATCTTTACTTTACTTTATTTAATTTATATATTTTCTCTTTTCGCTAAATTAATTTAAGTTATATATGTTTATACCTTTTTACCAAGTTTATGAGCCTTTTTAAAATTTTAGATAAGATTCTATTTGGCTTATAATATCAATTAAATGTTATCTACCATTTTATTTGATAAGTGATAATTAATTTAGCTTATCTTAAAATAATTCTTAATTAAACTAACATACAAGACAAAATTAGGGCAAAAAATTAAAATTAAGATTATTCCCATATTAAAAAGAAAATTCTAACTATAAATTCTTTCGTAAATAATAATGTTTCTAAACAATAAAAAGCATTGCAATAATTATTGATAATGCTCAATATTTTAATTAAGCTCAACCTTTCAAGGGTCTACCAAGAAAGCCTGACCTTGTAAAAGCCCATTGGTACCCATGCCTTCTAGGCTAGTCAATTGAGGCATGTGGATCAAAGTTGTCCGATTAGACAAGACACGCCTTGTCGCATTGAAGTTCTCTGACACATGCTTATATCAAATTGCCGCCTACCAGCAGTCACCTTCTTACCAGCCTACATCAACAGTAGGATAAACTTTTTGTACAAGGCTCTAAATACACTATAAATAACAGGTTCACTTCATAACTCAACACATAAACTCTCTCACATTTTTTTATCTCTCCTCTTTCTGCAATTCTCTCCAGCCTATCATTCGATCAGACATCCCATATCTCGCTCAATGTCAACTCATCCCCCTTTCTACTAAGGGTTTTTTCCTTTTTTAAATTTTTGAAATTATCATTTGATACTTTTGTTGAGAGCCAACACATCGAGTTAAGTCATCTAGTCCAAATGCGACTGAAGCATGTCCAAAACCATTCATCAATAGTGCAAATCTTGTGAGTATCTAGTCAATTTTGATCGTCATTTTGCATCGTTGGGATCAAAATTTTCGTAGAAATTTCCCAAAATACAAAGGAAAACTCTGAGGCTAAAGGAAAACAAAATGAGTCGTACTAAGGCTAAAGAAGGATGAAACATTCTCCTCTCAAATTGTCGCATATTGGCATGCAAACTTTTCTAGTTCTCCAATAAAAAGAGACGTAAGAAAAGTGGAAGATTCGCTTCTCTTTTCCACATATGTAAGCAAATCAACAGAAAAGGGTAGTCAATCGGAGCTTTGAGTGTTGATGTCTTGCCTCATAGGATGATTAACTCCTAAACTCTGCAAAGATCGATGTATGAAAGAGAAGCCAGAAGGAGAAAATATGTTCGGCCAAGATATAAAGGAAAAATTTAAGCATGCAAAAACTTCATCACCTCTAGACTTACCTCTGTGATCGATCCGATGAACCTCTCTAGTAGAAAGAAGTCAAATTGGAGAAAAAAATCCAAGTCTAAAGATAAATAAAACATGTGCCAAGTCTAAAGGAAAGCATATTGTCTTTCATCCAAAATATTATGCAACTATTGCTTGAAACTTCCACAACTCACTTACCAGAAAGGATACAGGAAAGAACGGTAGGGCTACCTTCTCTCACCTTAGTAGCAGATGAGGTAAGGAGAAAATTGATCGGTTAAATAAAGGCAATGAGGGCCCTAAAAATCCCCTCCTTTACAACCAGTCACACTCACCTCAACATCCAAATCTAGATGAAGCTCATGGAATTTCGATCCTACACAACAAGCCACAAGAGAGCTAGTGAAAATGATCGATTATATCCAAAGGTTGACGAGTCAGCTATCCTTGATCGATGAATTCCTGATCATGGATTGATTTTAAAGTGAAATAATTGGCAAATCCTAGCCTAAAGATGACGTACGATACACCTATAAAAATATAATTTCTATTTGATCGATGTAACATCTTGATCTTAAATAATAATTTTGATTAAAAGAATAATCAGCATAATTCTGATCGAATGATCGATGAATAAAACTAAAGTACAAATTGTATCTCAATCATTTATGATTAGCTAAACACTTATCTCTTTTTAAAAGTAAATTGTACTGATTGATGATTTCTTGATCAGATTTTTAGCTTAGGAATATCATTCCTATAGATTACTGCCTTAAGACATTTCTAATATTTGTTCAAAATAATCGCTACCATGACTATGTGATCAAATATATGTGACATCATAAAGCATTTGATAAAAAGCAATAACTAAAGCATCTACTCAACAAAAAAGCATAAAGAAAAGCAAGATGCGGATGACAAAATCCAAAATCAAAAATTGGGAATTTCATTAAAATCCTCCAAAATACAAAGATACATTGAAAGTTGAAATTTTATGAAAGGAAAAGTATAATCTTGCATCTACAATTTGTCGTTACAAGGCCACCTCTTATCAACCCTGTAATGTCCGCTCTTATTACCTTTTTATTTACTTAATATTCTGTTAAATTGCTTGTACAAAAAAATACATTTATACAAATGACATATATTAAACTTAAAGTATAACTACAACTTAGTTCATTACATATATATATATATATATATATATATATATATATATATCAAATCTTCTACATTATACATTTATAAAAATATAATACATTATCAGAAATAACCTTCACTCGCTACCCTTCCAGTGGCCTGCAGATGTTGACTCAAAAAAGGTAATTTTTCATTACATCTTTGTACCTACAGGGGAAGAACACCCGTGTCGAGCAATGGCTCAGTGGGGAGTAAAACAATACAAATTGACTTCTCGTCGAAGTTTCATATATAGATAACATAGCAGCATTCCTTTTCATATTCCAAAATACGTATACTATAACAACAGTCCATGCATTAAGGAAATATTGCAATACAGTTTTTTTAATAATGCATGCATTAGCATTTCAGTATAACATAACTCTTTAATTATACATCATTATTTAATAAGAAATACTACCACTTATCATGAATTAATGAAACACTTACACTATTGATCACTTATCAATATTCATTAATCAAATCACTTTCATTGCCTGAATTCTCATAAATAGTGGATACAGGTACAAACATATGACATTGACAAGCAGCATCGAATTGATGAGACATAATAGTCTCGAGTCAGTAGATACCAAAAAGTACCGAAACACTACACTAATTACCTTCCTGTGACAACACTTGCAGCTGCGATCACTATCCCCTTTATAGGCATGTCTATCTATCTACTACTATATGAAATTCAAGCTTTAACAAACCACTAATCACTCAAGGATATTACACTTGTTACATTATGAATCATATATTTTACACATTCAATACAAGCGTGCAATATAATCACTATACCATGTATACTTACTTATACTTCAATTATGTTTAAACCACACTTTAACATGACTATCAGGTAATACCATGCATATCAATATCATGTACTATGTTCACTCTCATTCATTACTTGCATATTTTAATGAATACTTTTAGAAACATGGCATCAATACACTTAATAATTCATGCAATCATTTTACTATATCATATCATTCATATTCATGTTCATTCATATTTATTAACTGTATAAATTTTCATACATTAAGGTTTAACATTTAACCTTATTTCACTAATTTATTATGCTTTACACTCACGTTATATCACCTATAACTCTTGTTTTCACACTTAAAATACTCTAAACATGTTTAGGAAAAGGCGAGGAAGGGTCACTCTACCAAGTGGCTTGCTGCCCTATACAGGGGGTAGCTACTCGATGGAGTGGAGAAACCACTCTACCAAGTGGGTTGCTACTCGGTGGAGTGGAGAAGTCACTCCACTAAGTGGACCATTAGGCAGCAATTCTGTCCGATTTTGCATTTACTATTTCACCTCATAGATGAGATTTCTGGGTCAAGCAATCTTCTACAAAGTTGTAGCCCTATGTCTCTAGTTTCTAAAAAAAAAATAAAAAATCACTCATTTTTTACATCTAAATCTCAAGATATCACTAAAACATTATAGAGTGGTCTAGAGGACAGAACAACAAGGATCTGTCAACTTCAGGCTCATTTTAGAATACCTTAAAGACATATTCAGTCTTGGTTTCTTCTACAAAGTTGTAGATCTAGGTCTTATATTTCATTTCCAACTAGAATCACCTCAATCCAACATCTACAAAGGGAGTTATGTCATTTTTATTAAGATTGGTTCAAGTAAAATTTATGCTAATTTTCACTATAGGATTCTTTAAAACACAAGTTACATTTTTCATGCATCCATTTATCATTCAAGAACTCTAACATCAATAACAGAACATCTATAATACATACTTCAACTTAAATCAATAAAATATATAACAAAGAAGATGAAAAATTTTCAAACCTTCACAAGCTTCACTTCTTTTTCTTCAAGTTTCTTCTTCTTTTTACACACACCTTTGTTTTGCTCTTTCTAATTCACCTCTTGAACTCAAATTCTTGTTTTCCCTTTTTGATTATCTTTTCAAGATCATTTAGAAGCAATTTAGATGTGAGAAGAGCAAAGAAAAATTACTGGAACTTCAGCCCTCTTAATAATAGTCGACACTCTCTATTCTAATAAATAAATACATACTTATCTCTTTCCCTTTCTAGAAGCCCAATTGTTGATTTCTCATTGGTGGTGTTTTCCACTTTCTCTTATTTACACATTAGCCCCTTAACTTCCCTTGATTACTTAATTGCATGAAACTCTCATCTCAATTACCTATTAACCCATAACTTATACTCCTTATACATTTACTTCCTAATTTAAACAAATTACCAAATCATCCTGCGAAAATTTCATTAATACCGGTTATATCCCAAATCGATTACCGTCATACATAACCATTATAATTTACTATACATATATCCCATACATACTCGATTACTACTAGGGTATATTTTGGGACCTTACAAGCCCTATGCAATGGTACAATCCTTTTCCTCTTTCAACATATCAAAACCAGGCAAATGAAGAAGAAAATGCACACTTGCATCCATTATCATGGCCCCTAAGAGAATTCAAAATTGAAAGTCGAAAGAGGCGATGAAGGTCGGAGACTATATGACCTGTTGTGGCAGGTCATATAATGCTAGAAAAGAACCTAGTGATTCGTTCATCTTCCTAAAATGGAAACTCGAAGAAGCAAGAAAAATTGAAGAACAATCAAGTGGCTTCATGAAGAAGAAAAAGAAGGAGAAGAAAGAAGAAAAGCAAAAGTCCATAGACAACATAAAAAGAATGCTTATTTATAAAGACCTCTTCGAAACCTCCTCACAAAGAAGTGCTAATGACAAGCCACGTGGCAACTCCAATAAGTGAGGAGTTAAAGAAAATGAATAGCAATAATAAAAGCTAGAAAAACGAAGGGGCAAAATTAAAGGAGTAATTACACTCCCTTCCAAATGACACGATCAAAAGGCAATGATTTAGCAACTGTAATTAATGACCTAAGTAACACATTCACTTTATTCAAGCCAAACGATCGGCGTGTAAAAGGAGAAAGATCACCCATCAAGATCTTAATTGATCTTTCACCATTCGGAAGAGGCATACATCCAACATCCATATTTAATAGCTTAATCTGCTAACTCAGGCAAGCCAAACAGAGAAAGAAAAGCATTATCTACTCTTAATCGATATTTTCCCAATCAAAAAGTATAAATTACCCGTGAACTACAATCCACCTTGTATATATTTCAACATTTTTCTCCATCAGCAAAATGACTCAGTTAAATATCTTCTCATTGCCCTCGAAGTCATCTTCAACTTCTCCAAAGGAAAAAGCTCCCAATCGAAAACAATAGCCAATAAGCCAACCTTTAGCAATCGCACCAAGGAAACCTCATAACATTACAACATAAATAATTCCAATTGCCCAAAAAGAAAGATGGTAAAAGTTGTGACTGTTGCTAAGATACGGAGAACATTAAGCCCCGAAAGGCATGATCATCACAACGCCATGATGCCAAAACACAACTGGACCAAAATAACAGACAAGGTATCAATGTAGATCCTGCCTCTACCAAATAAGCGTAGAACACACCTGAATGTCCTATAAGATAAAGTCAACTTTCTCAATAAGAACTCCTCTCCTTATGAAATTAACATACTCTTTTGTAGAGTCAAGAACATATATCAGGAGCCTATCATAAGGAAAATATCATTTGGGAGTGCTCCTACATCTCAAGCCGGGGGAATTTTTGCTATAGCAGCAGCTTTCCACCAAGCTTGCATAAGTTGACTTGACAACAAAAACATGAACAAAGAAAAAGCAAAGAAATGGGCTCCAGAATCTTCCCTACAAAAAAGTATCACCTAAGGTCAGAAAATGACTCTCAAGCTAATTATTTATGTTCACAATAAACATAATTATACGAGGGAAATAAAGAAAGCCGAAGCGGCAAAGTAAAGCTTAAAATAAAAGGAAAGGCCAAATTACGACTTAATCCTGATCGACGTAAATAATCCTAATCTCCTCGAATGATGATATTATTTTTCGATCGGCGTACATAATTCTAGTCTCCTTGATTGATGATCTTATTTCTCGATCGACTTACATAATCCCAATCTCTCTGATTGATGATCTCATTTCTCAATTGATGTGTTTAATCTCAATCACTTAGATTGATGATCATCTCCCCGATCGATGATTTTCCCGATCAAAGCACTATATCTCAGCCTTCATGACTGAGAATCTCATTTTCTCAATTAATGATTTTCCCGACCAGTAAGCTTAAATCCCAATCGCCATAACTGATTATTTTGTTTGCCCATCAATGATTTCTTGATCGATGCTTTCTCCGTTTGATGTCCTAACTGACCAGCGACCTATGATTTCCTGGTTAGATGAACTTGACATGCAGACGGCCTCTGACACATGCATCCCAATTTAAAGCACAAGATTACCAACTTCCTCCAACATGAACATCTTTTGAAACACATGTAGAAAGTTTGACCATTCTCAACAAAAGACGGCTTAAATTAAATCCATGTCAAGATAGATCAGGCCTCATGCTTCGATTGACATTAACTGATCAAACTCCTTAGAGAGGGGACAAATGAGAATGTTCAATATTTTAATTAAGTCAAACCCTTCAAAGGTCTACCATAGAAGCCCGGCCTTGTGAAAGCCCATTGGTGCCCAAGACTTCTAGGTTAGTCAACTGAGGCACGCGGATCAAGGTTGTCCAATCGAACAAGATATGCCCTGGTGCACTGAAGTTTTCTGACACACGCTTCTATTAAATCGTCGCCTGCCAACAGTTAACTCCTTACCAACCTACATCAACACTAGGATAGGCTTCCTGTACAAGCTAAAACAAAATATATTTAAATAGAGTTTTGACAAAGGTTATTCAATGTTTGATTATCATCAAAATTGAGATATAGCCTTGAGCTAACATGCATTCTGAACTCTGCAATCGTTTACACATCCTTACAAACTCAAAGCATATCATTCTTTATCGGTCTCTACCTTTGGCTTCTTTATTTTTGTCACACTCCCTTATAATATCTCTGTTCCTCTATGTATAGTAGCAAGTGCATCAGGAATTCTTTTTAGCACCACGCATCTTTCATCCCCCAATCACCCATTTCAGTAACTTCTTGGTTTGACTAATATTTTTCCATTTTAGCCACCCGCATGAACTCTTCTTGTTGTTTTTATATCTTTTGTACGAGTCCTATAATTTTGTTTCCTCTTATAATTCATCTTAGACACACTTGTTTCAGTTCTTCGATGTCTCTTCAATGTTGTCTTCTTTAATAAACATAATTGATCAAAAATTAATTCCAAACTAGAGCTTATAATCACAAACCAAAATAGAAAATGTAGAGAGAATCAATTAATCTCATATGAAATATTAATTACATGAGCTGGAGAAATTTCATAAAAAAATACAAAGAAACGCCATTAAAGAAAGAAGATCAATCTCGATGAGTAAACTGCTGTAAACAAAGATCAATTATAAATCTGTAATGTCTTCGAAATTCAAGAACTCTTCAGAATTACACACCTCAGCCTCGGGAATTTGAGTCCACAATTTATTAATTCTTGAATCAACTTCTTTGTCCTTCATCCAACCAGTGGTATCTTTTCCTCGAGTTCTTTCTCAAGTGCACTGAGATCACCTTCGATTGAATCAAATGAACCAATTAGTGAAGATTCTGAAGTGGGTAATCCTTTGTGCATCCAGAAGAACTCAAAGCAAAGCATTTGTTTGTGCAGAAGAAGAAGATAGTGTTCTTTATCAATGTCTGCCTTCTCTGTTAATCTAAAGTTCTCTTTCTTGTCTTCATATATATATTCATATGTTGTTTTGAGTGCATCAGCAATTCTGTGAATGACCAATGAATTTTCTCCTTCAATTAGCCATCTCAGTGATACCCTAAAGTCTAACATTCTCGTCTTCTCTTCTTCATCATCTGACATTAAAAGCAAGAAATCAACTATAAGCCGAGTGAGTTTAATCCCGTGTTCAACTCTCTAGATTTCATGGCTCGAAGTCTTGAAGAAACGCCGTCGTCTGATGTATGTTTCTGTTTGAGCCACTCGCAAAAACTCTTCTGGTTGGGTCCAACCAATTTCTTGAAACCAATATCTTCTTCTCCTTCTTCAGTTTCTTGCATCAGTTTGATAATCCTTAGATCAGGTCCTTCAGGTTTGTCATCTCCTTTGATCAATCGGAAGCCCCTCTTTTCGAGTTCTTTGATGTTGGGAATGGGAGGTGAATCGAACAGAAGTTCCTTCAGAGTCAATTTCTCCAATTTCTTTGAAGGTCTTGGAGCTTCTCCTTCATCCATTTGGGGTTTGTTATCTTCTTTATCATGCTGTTCCGCCATTGATGATGGATTATGATCAAAGAAATGAAAAATTAATTAAGAGGAAAACGAAAGAATAGAGACTTTTGAAAGGTTAGTACTTAGTTGTTTCTCTTAAATGGAGTTCATTAGCTCACATTTGCATCTATTTATATAGATACATTACAGAGAGAAGCGCCTGTGATTTTCATGTAACGGTTTTTCCCGCTTAGAGAGGTTATTCGCATAACTGTTTTTTGGATCGCCCATGTAAAATCAAGCACTGAACGATGTCGTTCAGTTGTGATACTAAAAAGTCCAGTCCAAATTTTGTTGGGTTTATGTTTAAATGGGCTCACGTGTCTACCCAAATCATTTGTTACTCCCATAGATGCCGAAGTCATAAGTACAGTGCAAGTGGAGGTAAATAAATCATGCTCTGAGATAAAGCTGTTAATTGAGTTCAAACATTAAATAAAAAAAAACGAAACAATAGATTTGTCGGATTCACCTTCCTACATGAATGCATGACCAATGACATTAATAGCTTGTAACGTAAAATTACCACTGTTAATTAATTAGTTTCAAAAGTACTTTTTTTTTTCTCTCCCTCATATAATTGGTTGTTAAGCAAATTAACAAAACAAAACCATACTTGGTGAAGAAATCATCAATGGGAAACTCTTCTTATTTCCATAATTTTCACCTTCATCATCCCAAACCCATTATTATTTACCCGCGTCCAATTCCAATAACCCATCAGTAAATTAGTTGTGGTGGTGATGGAGGCAGAGATTGAAAGGGCATCATTCAACAGTAGGAGAAGTTCATCATCATCAGTTGAGGAAGATCTCAGATACACGAGTTTAAAGGACATAATTGTAAATGCATCTCCAAGCAATGCATCTAACATTATGATAAGGAATGAATTGGTGAAGCATGCAGCTTCAGTTTATGTTCAATCTGCAACCGTTCTTATCAGCAGAAATCAGAATTGGTTTGTGAGAATTTGGGAGAAATTAAAAATTAGCAGTTCAATTGTGTGTAATTCATTAAGGGATTGGTTGTATCCTATTTACAATTCCATCACATGATTACCCATTTTTAATCACTTTTTCCCTTTTTTTATTACTCTTCTCATTTCTCTTTCATCTTATTTCACCTCTCCAACATTATATTGCAAATAGTAATACATAATTATATATATATATATATATATATATATATATATATATATATGAAATTTGATAAATTTGAAAAATGTATAAATTTGATATGAAAAATGATGTAACAAGAATACGAGTTCTAATGTTGCTAATGGTGAAAGTAACTGAGGGAAAACAAAAACTTACCATGAGTATTTTTTTTTAGACATTATGAGTAAAAAAATTGATTGTATATTAACCAACAAATTATTACCCTCAATAGTTTAACAGGCTGAGATTAATAAATTCTATAACTATGGAGAATGTTTAGCAAAAAGATGCTGCACTTTCTCTTTCTCCCTCAACTTGCCATATCTTCAAAGACAGCTTGAATTGGTGTCCGATCTCTTTCGAGAGAGTTTAAATTTTCCACCACTATTGAAGAAAAGTCTCCACTATTCTTTTCTTGTACATATTTTTTAACAAAAACTCAAAAAACAGTTGGAATTCAATATTTTTCATACATTGAAATCAATATTTATGATTAAAATGTTTTATAATTGACAATTAGCGTCTATAAATTTAAAAAAAAAGCATAACGCTATAAACGATACCGCTATTTCGAGTTGCATTTTCTTTGCTCCTCTTTCTCACTCAAATAACTACCATTTTGAAACAAAAAATCAATGCAAATTTAAGGCAAACTTTATCTTAAGTCTTAAATTTTGGGGATTTTTTTAATAATATATTTTTTTAAAATATATTAGAAAATGGAGATGTGTCAATTTTATTTAGGGGGCTTAGGATTTTTTTCTCAAAAATTCAACATTTCATTGCTTCATAGCCTTGGAGTAGCTGAAGGAGACGTGGGTCCCACATTGCTGAAGATATAGCCACATGCTGCGTTATTCGACGCGCGTGCTCCGTCCTGCCACATGGTGAGCTCCCAGGGAGGTTGCAGCCGTCTGCTGCATTGTCAACATGGTCGTCCCCTCTCCGCCATATGTCACGCTCTGGATGAAGACACAGCTTCCGACTGCGTGATCAGACTCTAACCCGTCCCCCTGAGTTGTCACATCATGTTGATCGGTTGAAAATTTTGGTGATATAGGCTGAATTTCCATCATCCCTTTCATCCTCTTTCACTCCCTTAACCTCTTTCATTCAACTGGTCAATGTAATGTGACAACTCAGGGGGATAGGTCAAAATTTGACCACGCAGCCGAGAGCTATGTCTTCATCCAGAGCACGACATGTGGCAGAGAGGGGACGACTGTGTCCTCGCTAGGAGCTCGCCACGTGGCAAGATGGAGCACGCGCATCGGATAACATACCACGTGGCTGCATCTTTAGCAATGTGAGGCCTACATCTCCTTCAACAACTTCAAGGCTATGATACAGTAAAACATTACATTTTTGAGAAAAAACCTCAAACCTCCTAAATAAAATCTGACATACCATAATTTTCTAATATATTTTTTAAAAATTATTATTAAAAAAAATCCCCCATAATTTTTATGTTTTTTTCATTGTATTCTTGACCTAAGAAAATTTTACACTGACTTTTTTAATTTCGTTTATTGCCACTTTATGTTATTGATGAAAAACATAGGCGAAAATGATACATATTCGAAAATAAATTCATCAGAATTTAAATTTGACTTGCAATAAGTTTTTGTTAACAATTTGAAATTAAATAGAGAATGTAGAAACAATATAGATATAAATTTGTTTATGTTGTATTTCCATGAGAAGTTAAATACACTGACGTATGAAAGTTTTTAATGCAAATATTTAATAATTTTTTTAACAAATGTCAAAAATGTTCTACTTGTATGCCATATTAAATGCACATGTATTTCATTATTATCACTTTTATCACTAAAAAATTTAATGTGGCCAAAATTAAAAATAAAATCGTTCAATTTAAAACTTTAAGTAAGATAATTCAATAAAAAAGAATGCACTAGTTTAGTAATGTAGGAATAGTTTTGCCCCAGTCGAATTGTAGGAAAGAAGTAAACGAACTTGGTTGGTTAGCAACAAATATCGGGGTGAGATCGGTAATTAAATATCATCTCTGGCCATTGCAAATTACAAGAGGGTGCTTCACCTTCACTTAATCCTTAAATAAATCAAACCATAATATCCAACCACACGTAAGAAGTTCTTACGTGTGGTTAAGAACTATGCTTATCATCATCACCATTCATCAATCATCTGAACAAGCATATAAGTGGACCCACCTCTCCCCACATCCTCACGGTCTCACCATTCTCAGCCGTTCGATTCAGATATAATATGTTCCTAGTTTTGTCCACACTTGCTTCCCACCTTTTTTCCCAACTAATTATCCTCCGCTCCAGTTTTCGAATCTCCTCAAAACTCACTCTCTTATTCTGTGCACGGAGGAAGAGGTTTTTAAAATTTCTACCATTTCATGTTTCAATGTTAAAAGAATGGCCACGAAGCCATCGACGTGGTTTCTGAGCCAGGGATTCCCAGCTTTTAATTATACTAAGCAAACTAATGTTCGATTCTTCTTGCCTTCTCATCGATTTCTTCCTGCTTCTTGCAAATTGCGACAGAGGAATTTGAGGTAAACCTCGATTTTGATTGGAATTTTAATTTTTGGTTTTGGTTAGGTTTTGAGGTTTTGATTGCGTTTTTTCAATGGAATTTGATGTAGTGGCTCTCAGAGTAAGAGACAGCAAGTAAAGAAAGCTTCTCCTGAATTGCCTCCTACCGCAGGAGATTTTCAGTCTAGTGTTGATGATGATTCTGAAACTGAGAATGCGTCGGTGCTTAACAGCCCTAGGTTGAATCCTGATGTTAATGTTAATGAAGAAGTTGGCGTTACAGGTGAAGAAGATGTAGATAGGAATGTAGATATTGATGTCAAAAGTTTGGACAGTCTCACTCAAGAAATGAAATCTTTGGTATTATTCTTCACTTATTTGCAACTCATTCTGTGCAAACTTCCTTATTATTATTATTATTAAACCTCTGTACTTGCAACAGGGGACTGTTTGGGGATAAATAGCGCTATTTTAGTTTTGTTCCTTTGACCTCAAGTGACATTAATAGTTGTGCTTAGAATTTATGGGTCGATTGACTTTGCACTAATGTGAATTTGATAAGTATAGCTTTCTCTTTCTGTCTCCAGAGCATTGATGGAGGAGAGAGGATTTCGAGTATTCCAGATGAAATGAAACATTTGGTATTCTCCTTTATCAACCTAGATACTAAAATGAAAATTACAAATCTGGACTTAACTATGTAGTTAAATGTTCAAAGAGGCCAAGTCTCATGCCATTGCAGTGTGTGTCCGTGCTTAAAACTTAGCTGTTGGAGCTTCATGTATTAGATTGTATTTACTATATCATTGCTTCTTTAGGATCGGCGACTGTTAAATATGTCCCCAAATTTAGTTTTAGTTGTCTTTTATCTGCTACATGATTGAGTAAACAATTGCACGTATTAAAAATTTTGTTTATGTATTTTTTTTTATCACCCAGGGCTTAAATATAGTTGGCGGAGAGCAACTTTCAAGAGTTCAACTTGAGGACTTGATAGGCATGATAAGAAAAGCAGAAAAAAGTAGGATCTCATTCTTTTGTATTATCTTTATCATTGTTCTTTTCTATTTTTGAATTATTTTTATTGATGCATCTGGATTTCGTGTCGATTCTGGTAGTTTTTCTGAGAGATGGGTGCATAGATATTTCTAGCATTAACCATTTCTACACATTCATGAATAGATGCTTGCTTTTATACTTAATGGTGCAAAATGTATGCTAGATATCATGAGTCTCAATCAAGCTCGACTTAATGCACTTGAAGACCTTGAAAGGATTCTTGCTGAAAAGGAGATACTGCAAGGGGAAATTAATGTTTTAGAGATGAGATTAGCAGAAACTGATGCAAGAATGAAGGTTGCTTCCCAAGAAAAGATACATGTAGAACTCATGGAAGATCAGTTAGAGAAACTAAAGAATAAGCCGGCTGACAGTGGTGAGAGTTACAATAAGCTTTTGAATGAGGAAGCCATTTTACTTCAGAATAATACTATTCAGTCTCTCAGTGAGGATCTTAATTCATTGAGGACAGAAAATGTATCTCTTAAAAATGATATAGACACGCTTAAAGGGGAGCTTAATAATGTCAAGGATGCAGATGAACGTGTTATAACACTGGAGAAAGAACGCACACAACTGGAGTCTTCTCTGAAAAACTTGGAATCCAAACTGTCAGCTTCTCAGGAAGATGTCTCAAAATTATCTAGCCTAAAGGTTGAATGCAAAGACTTGTGGACAAAAGTGGAGAGTTTACAAGCTGTGTTGGATAAGGCAACGAAGCAAGCAGATCAGGCTATTCAGGTATTGCAGCAAAACCAGGAGCTCAGGAAGAAGGTTGATAAGTTGGAAGAGTCCTTGGAAGAAGCCAATGTCTATAAGTTATCATCAGAGAAATTGCAGCATTATAATGAACTTATGCAGCAAAAGATAAAGCTATTGGAGGAACGTCTTGAAAGGTCTGATAAAGAAATACATTCTTCTGTTGAACTATACCAAGAATCCATCCAGGAATTTCAAGATACACTTAATAGCTTAAAAGAAGAAAGCAAGAAAAAGGCACTAGATGAACCTGTAGACGATATGCCCTGGGAATTTTGGAGCCTTTTATTGCTTATGATTGATGGTTGGCTCCTTGAGAAAAAAATATCGGGAGATGATGCAAAACTGTTGAGAGATATGGTTTGGAAAAGAGATAGGCATATTTGTAATTCATACTTAGAGTGCAGAGAAAAAAATGAACGTGAAGCTATTTCTACATTTCTTAGGCTGACATCATCACAAAGAAGGTAATGATTTCAACTGCTAAATTCTGTGAATTGTTGATTTTATCTAATTCATGCCTTTTCTTTATCTGTAGTTCGGGATTGCATGTCATTCACATTGCCGCAGAGATGGCGCCAGTTGCTAAGGTGGACTTAACATAGCCAACTCCTGTTTTTAATTCTTGAAATTATTTTATTTATTATTTTTAGATTTATTCCCATGTAAATGTGTCAAAAGATGCTATATGTTGTATGTTAATCTTGATTTTAGTTACTGTTGAGCACTGTCACATTTAGATTCGGTATAATGTGCTATTTTGTCAGTTATCTTTCATGGAAATATAAATTAAGGATCAAGGTTTTCTCATGTTCAAGTGAACTTGCTTGGTCGAGTTCAAACCATTCCTGGTGTCCAGTTCAATGACTGATTAAAATTTAAGTATTCAATATGTAACTATTCACTTTTTAAGAATTTAATATCGTATTCTCATTTAAATCTCTACCATTCATTTTGAATTGCATGGTTGAGATTATTTGAACATGACTTGTCAAGTTCATTTCTACATAAGAGGATCCTAATCTGTCAATTAAATAGGCATTTGATTGTGTATCACATCCATATTTACTTTGTTGTTGTGCCCATTGATTCATCTACTCCCCGGCCTTTATATGTAAATAGAGTATTTATGATACACTACCAATTCGTTGGAGGCGGAAAATAATTCAGTGAGTCAATGGTTGTGATACCCAAGAATGGAACTGATGCTAGAGGTTCTGAGGGATTTTATGTAAATACAATGATATCGAATTGAATAGACTTTCTTCTTCCTGTCAGTTATGGTTATTACTGATTATTGTTAAAAAGGTGTGAAAACTAACACAGGCATGATGTGTTTTTTTTTCAAATGTGCAATCCCTTTGACATGAAGTTTATTAAAGTGCACATATTTTGTTGTTGACTAAAATTAGGAGCATTTTTCTTTTTAGTGTTTTTTACTCTGGACCATTTTCTGTTGGATTCCAGATTTTGTGTCCAGACATGTCTACGGCTATTATCAGATGATATTTGTCATGCTCATTAATACTGTTGTTCTGATTGCGTAGTTCTGAATATTGTTCCTATAATTTATGAAAGGTTATGATTTATTCTTCCTGTCTCTCTTTTTATTTATTTATTTTTGTTGCATATTTGTTATCAATTAAATGTAGATTATGTTAATAGTCAATTTTTTTTACAGGTTGGTGGTTTAGGGGATGTTGTGTCTGGTCTTGGTAAAGCACTGCAAAAGAGAGGACACCTTGTGGAAATTATTCTGCCTAAATATGATTGCATGCAGTATGATGGCATTGGCAAGTTGAGGGTATGATAAACTTTTGCCTTGAGCCACAAATGAAAGACCATGTATTTTGTGAAATAATTTTAGTAATCCAGTTGCTTCTGCAGGCCCTAGATGTCACAGTGGAATCATATTTTGATGGCAAATTATACAAAAACAAAATATGGGTTGGCACCATAGAAGGTTTACAGCTTTTATCAGTTTATTTATTTTTTTCCTAAGGTTTATTTAAGCATTGTATCTTGACTGGAGGTTTCAATCATTCAGGTCTTCCTGTTTACTTTATTGAGCCTCATCATCCTGACAAGTTCTTTTGGAGAGGACAGTTTTATGGAGAGCATGATGATTTCAAACGCTTTTCATTTTTCAGCCGCACTGCACTAGAGCTGCTTCTTCAATCTGGCAAAAAACCTGACATAATTCATTGCCATGACTGGCAGACAGCTTTTGTTGTAAGAATCAATTTAAAGATGCCTCAATTTTTTTTTCAATGAGCAATCAACTCATTTTGCTATAATGAAAATCTCCTATTTCTGTTTCAGGCGCCGCTCTATTGGGATATTTATGCCCCTAAAGGTTTGAATTCAGCTAGAATATGTTTTACTTGTCACAATTTTGAGTACCAAGGGGCTGCATCTGCATCAGAGCTGGCATCTTGTGGACTTGATGTTCAACAACTAAATAGGCCAGATAGAATGCAAGACAATTCATCACATGATAAGATCAATCCCATTAAGGTATTGCAATTATTAATCAACTTGACTGGCCTCTGAGCAATTATCTGCCACCTTTTATCATAGTTTCTGTTTCTACAGGGTGCAGTGGTGTTCTCAAACATTGTGACAACCGTATCACCCACCTATGCCCAAGAGGTGCGGACTGCTGAGGTATGAAATCTTGTACCTATTTAGCTGAGATGTTGCTTTTTTCAAAGTCATGTTATTGACAGGAGCTATTGCACATAAAAAGTTTCATGAGATGTTAGATAGCCTTTTGATATGATGTTTAAGGTAAGCAATCAAAGTTTCTGATGCATGCATAAGCATTTGCGAGAAACTCTTGAATGTTTTGTCTGGCTGTGTTTTCTAATTATTTGTTACTGATCTTAGTAGTAGCTGGGACTGCAAATCCATTTGCTTGTTTCAGCTTGCAGATACCTTTTTAGTTTTATTGCCTGGAAAGTATATTACTACATTACAGTTAACAAATTCCAGTGATGTTTAATAATTTCTATTAGCATACATGCATATATAGTGCAAAGCTGTATGGTTTTTTTCATGTATACACTTCTCATCTATTAACTTAGATTTGATGGGAATATTTTTTGGTTTAAAAATCCTATCTTAATGGGAGAATTTTCAAATGTTGCTGCAAATAAAGGAAAACACATGGAGGAGAAAAGAGGTTAATTTTTGATTGTGTAATTAGTGTATTCTAAAATGATACTCCACATATTTTTTGATTAAATGCTTTCTGAAAGTATTTGTAACACGCTTAGTATCGGCATCATGTCTGCTTCCGAACCACTCAACAAGAAAACAATCTGATACCCTGGTTAAGCAAATAACAGGTTAAGCAAAATAATAACTGAGAGACAAGTGAAAGAAAGAAGATAATATTAAATGAGAATGCACAGTGTATGCATCTGTACTAGAGAAAGATGGAGAATATATATGTTGACATTACGCACTTCTAGTGTAATTTTGCAACTTACATGATGCAAGTTATCTTGCAAATTATCACTTGGCCAGCCAAATGGGTAAGAGTAAGTACTGCCTACTGGCAGCAGCCTTAGCTTGTCATTTTTAGCAATCCTGACTCCTTACAATCTTTTCGCTTCAAGACTATGACTTAGCACTGGAGAAAGTACACTTTTATGGATGTAGAAATCTTGAAATGTACATTCTTAAACATAACCTCATAATATTGTTTGTGGTCTTACGCTCATTGACCAGAATGTAACTCTTGGCATTTGAAAGATAAGGAACTTTTTCTGATCCAGCAATGGGACTGTTATAAAGCTGAAGTTTCTAAATGCATTTTTTATGTATTCAATCTTGGGTCAATAGAGATATTGCTTAGTGATTTTACCATTTGAGGTAGCTGGTTCCCCGTGATGTACACCAAGTTTTTCTAATGGAGGGCAAAGCTAAAATATAGTTGTCCTCTTTCCGCTCCAACAGTCACTTCTATCACTGGGAAAAGGGGGAGGACAAGAATAGCATTTCAAATGTAAACTGCAGTTAATGGTCCTAGAAGGCATGAAACCATGGTCTATAGAGTGGTTTATTTATCAGAATATTGTTAAAATTAGGTTCTTGAGATAAAACAAGAATTCTTGAACTTTTTCTCAAGTTAGATAAGAGGTAATTGAAGAGGTCAAACCCTTAAGTTGATTGCTTTTTTTTTTTTTATGAAGTGCTCATTCTTTTGATATTTTATTTTCTGGTCTCTGACCTGATTGGGTCTATATATCAGGTCTTTCTGATGACAATTACTGATGAGGGAGGGTTATATATTAAAGTGCAAAGTTGTTGAGAGTGAATGTCGATTGTTGATTTTTAGTGAGTTGTTTGTATATTTTCATTTGATTTTTACAGGGTGGAAAAGGTCTGCATTCAACTCTTAACTTTCATTCCAAGAAGTTCATAGGAATTCTTAATGGAATTGACACTGATGCATGGAATCCTGTGACTGATACTTTTCTCAAAGTTCAGTACAGTGCTAATGATCTTCAAGGGAAAGCTGAAAACAAATTAGCTGCAAGAAAGTATCTTGGGCTGTCTACTGCAGATGCTAGGCAACCATTGGTAATCTTCTCTGACATATCAAATGATTCACTTTTGCTTTTTGAACTGTTGGTTTCAATGCTTTTCTGGTGATGATGGGAGATTAAAATATTTGGCAGCACTAAGGTGATAAGTGTACTTCATTGCATTAACAGTTATCTCAATCATTACTCTTACTGATACTGTGACACATCAGCCATGGAGCATCTCACTTTAAACAGTGTGTTGGAAGTTTTCTTTATCCCTTAAAAAAAAAAAAATCCTTCCTGCTTCTTTTTGTTTTTTCTTTGTGTACATGTGAAAGCCTAGCAATCCTGTAATATTAATGCTCAACACTCCACGTCTTTAGAGAATTTTGATTTTGATGTTTCCGTATATTCTCATCTCATATGTATATGCCATTTGAATGCTATACTTTCTTCTTGTCATTTGATTGTGTGATATTTTTAATAAAGCCCCTTTCAACCTGGAAACTTTTTCTTTATTATTAAGTAGGTTGGCTGCATAACAAGACTGGTACCACAAAAAGGAGTTCATCTTATTAGGCATGCAATATATCGAACACTGGAATTGGGAGGACAATTTATATTGCTTGGGTCTAGTCCAGTTGCACATATTCAGGTGATTCTCAATTTTGCTTTCCTTTTTTTTTTTTTTTTAAAGATATGCAACCCTCTACATTTTGCTCACTATGTAAGATATAATATCTTAACTCTCATGAGTTCATTTTTTGAGCACCAGCACATTCATATTATATGGCATTAAGGCCATTGCTGCATTTGGAAAAGGAACTCCTTTGGATCCACAAAAAATAGTAAAAATAACTATATGAGGTGCTTTGTTTGGACTTGATTGTTTCATCTAGTGTCCAGCCACTCTTTTCCAACTGCTTAATTTGCTCTATGCTTCAATTTATTTTCGGCAATCATTAATTAATCTATCCTTTTCTTTTGCAGAGGGAATTTGAAGGTATTGCGCACAATTTTCAAAATCATGAGCACATTCGGTTGATACTGAAATATGATGAATCTCTTGCCCGTTCCATTTATGCGGCTTGTGATATGCTCATTATCCCATCTATCTTTGAGCCTTGTGGCCTCACACAGGTAAAACTATTCTTTTCTGTGAAAATGCCTGGAGTGGGAAACAACCTGAGTGCATAGTCTCTCCTGATCAAATGATTACGTAACAGAGATATGTGGTAGTGGCATTGATATAACTGATGTTCTAAAATATGGTATGTAGAACTAATGTGTAATCTTTGGGCTTCAAAACGTTTGTTGATGGCCTAAAATACATATGCTACAAATACAGAATCTTTATATTTTATGCATGTAATGGTCTTGTCCAAATTTCAACTCATGATTTAACTGTTACTTTTTTGGTACTATCTTCTGCAGATGATAGCAATGAGATATGGTTCCATTCCCATTGCCAGAAAAACAGGTGGCTTAAATGACAGGTATGATTATTTGATGTTTTGCAAAATATCAGTAATTTGGCCATGTATCATTACTTAACAATTGAATCTCTGTATCCCCACTGTAGTGTCTTTGATATTCACGATGATACAATTCCACCCCAGTTTCAAAATGGGTTTACATTCTCGAATCCTGATGAACAGGTAAGATAACTATGGTATAATATTTAGTTTTATCTTATCTACTTTTTTTTATCTCTGCTGAAGCTGCTCACAACAAATTTACATCACAATTGAATAACTGATAAAGCCAGCACTAATCACTGGTTACTCATGCTGATTAATATAAACTTTTCTCTAAAATTTACAGGGAATAAGCAGTGCTTTAGAACGTGCCTTTAACTACTATAAGAACAATCCTGAGGGCTGGCAGCAGCTTGTACAGAAGGTTATGAATGTAGATTTCAGCTGGGAATCTTCAGCGTCTCAGTACGAGGATCTTTATGCGAAGTCAGTGGCAAGAGCAAAGGCAGCATCAAATCAGGCTTAACTGCGCTAAAATCAGTGTTTCTTTAAGCTGTTGGATCTGTCGTTAACTTAGCTCAGTTCATGGATGTTAATTGGAACTTTTAACTCAGAAAACCTCCCCAGCAAGTGCCTTTCCGGAGCGTATTTATGCCATTAACTATATGCTGAAGCTGCACGGTGGAATTGTCTAGGCATGTTGTACTCCTGCTTCTTAAATATTTTTTAGAGGTGGGGTTAAGTAGGATCACACAATTCTTTTGTTCATTAAACAACAATAGAATACGATATACAACAGTATACCTTCGAAAATACACAGTTAATGCATTATTACTTTTCTAGGAAAAGTAACTTTTCACCATTATAAGAGCACTTCCAAGTCTTTCTTCTGCCTTTCCAAGCCTGTAATAGTTTATGAACTTTCGTGATACAACCCTTTATGTGTGCTGGTTTATGTACGTGCAGTTTTGCTACTTGATACTGGAAGCTTGATTTTTTTTATCTTAAATTTTCACTGATAGTTACCATTATTTTCAATTTTCATGACATGCCTTTGGAATGGATTGTTTTCTGAGATGGTAAAAGTCGATTTCTGATGCAAGAGGGACTTTGGCACTCAAAATTGTCACAATGCTTTCCATTAGCTAACAACAAATTTACATCAGAATCCAACAATTCAAGCATAAACAAAAACTCTTGTCAAGTTCACTTTCCGGGGACGAAGTTTGTGGCATAAGCCCAGGCGTTGTTGTTGACTGGGTCAGCAAGGTGGTCAGCCAAGTTCTCCAATGGTCCCTTTCCGGTTACAATAGCCTGAACAAAGAAACCAAACATAGAGAACATGGCCAGTCTGCCGTTCTTGATCTCCTTCACCTTCAACTCAGCAAATGCTTCTGGGTCATCAGCCAAGCCCAATGGGTCAAAGCTTCCACCTGGGTAGATTGGGTCAGTCACCTCACCCAGAGGCCCACCTGCAATTCTGTAACCCTCAACAGCACCCATCAACACAACTTGGGTAGCCCAGATGGCCAAGATACTTTGTGCGTGGATCAAGCTTGGGTTACCCAAGTAGTCAAGGCCGCCTTCGCTAAAGATTTGGGCTCCAGCCTTGAACCACACTGCCTCGCCGAATTTCACACCGTTGCGCGCCAAGAGCTCGGGGAAGACACATCCAAGAGCTCCAAGCATGGCCCATCTGCAGTGAATCACTTCAAGCTCACGATTTTTAGCAAAGGTCTCTGGGTCAGCAGAAAGTCCAGCAGTGTCCCAGCCGTAGTCACCGGGGAACTCACCGGTCAAGTAGCTTGGAGGCTCACCGGAGAATGGGCCCAAGTACTTAACACGGTCTGGGCCGTACCATGGGCTTCCGGATGAAACAGATTTGGTGGCGGTTTTTCTCATGGAGACACGGCTATTGCCCATGAGTTCAGGGGCAGAAGGGCTGAGCTTTACAGCCTTGCCGGCGAATGAAGGTGAGGAGAGGGCCATTGTAGAGGCAGCCATTGTTGAATTGTGAGTGTGTTTATTAAAGGCTGTAGTTTGTGGTGTGGAAATGATGAAAGGGAATAGTGGGTTTAAAGGGTATTTATAGGGAGTTAGGTGTAAGTTTCCTTATCTTTGGGGTATCCATATCTCGGATTTCATGAGGATATTGGACCGGCACCTCTTATCTTTAACGATCTAAATCTCTCATTTGATTGGAGATTCAAGATTTTGGGGGCTTGTCTGTATTAATCCTAGTTGGCACTCTACACACCACCAACTCGTTAGATTCATTTGTTAACGCTTGACCAATGTAGGTGCTCCACGTTTAGAGTTCAAACATCCAATCTCTTTGAAAATTCAAAATATCCCTTCATTTACGTGTAAGAACTTGGCTCTATGCTTTGATTTTATTTCCCATTCAAACTGTTTGATCCATTTATTTTGTTACTACTATTTGAAATGCATAAAATAAATTTCATTAAAACTCAGTAATTACTGAGTTAAATTGTATTAAATTTAATAAATGTGTTAAATTTTATTAGGTTTCAGATTTCCAGTAATTTCAAAATATTGGTTGTTTTTCAATTAAGTGTCAAAAAAAATTTATTTCATGTTGTTATTTTTAATATTATTTTAATCTATATATATGTTTCCTACTAACTAGGTGGCAACTTTCAGTAATGCCATAAAGATTTTGAGTTAAAATCCTTCTGCTCCTAGTGCAAAGAATTACGGACCACACAGGTTAATTTGTAACCCAGCTTACAAGATCAATTGATATGAGAATTGATCTTAATCCTATTCTGAATTTTTTGAATCATACATGTCGAATTATATCGAATTAGTATAGGTAAGAATAAGATTAAAATTCGATAGCTCTACTATTAATATAAGTGTATAACTTTGTTTATGTACCTTTTACATACACTTTTTTAGAATCAAAATTAACGCTTGCATATGGAAGGTAAAATTCATTTTCAGGTACTTAAATTTTTAAAATTTTAATACATTAAATTTTCTTTATAATAAGCTTTATATTTTAATATGAAATAATATGCAATTCCTTATTGATAAATCCTAAGATTTTATAGAAAGAGGAGTCATGTAAGGTGAGCAACACGATGCTGCAATAAGTGCATAGGAAAGTAGGAGGTAGGGACCGATCAGACTGAGTAAGGTTGAAATACTGCAAAAAAAATGGTTTATCCGGTCGGACCAGACGTAAACACTTCGATTATTAAGTCAGTTTTGAACTTTTGGAGAGAGAAAGAGAAAGTGATAAGCAGAATGTTAAGTGTATATGTTTTGGAAATGAACTTGGTATGTATAGGGGTGAGAAGAGCTATGTAACACCTTAATAGCCCCAAAGAGTATGCATAGGTGCTACAATCGCACAAAACAATATAACAAATCTTATCTAACAATATATAATTAATTTTCTTAATCAACTTTATACGAAACAATTTTTAAAATAAAGTAAGATTTTACAATGTATACAATAATGTTACATAAGTAAATAATACAATTTTACAAAATAATTTAGGATACATTTCATCTCAAATGTAGTACTTTACATAATTATTACTATAATTATATCTATATCTTTTAAGAACTCTCCTTGAAGTTCTTGATCATCCTTTTATGTGCTTCCTTCAACTATTACCTACTCAAAAAACAATTCTAACTAAATCATGCTTGATAATTAATACCAAGTATAACCAAATAATTACGTAACCCGCTACATATTAATGTTGTTTTAACCTATTATTGCATTGGCGAAACATGAATATTATTCTAATCTTCTATAACTTATTTGGCACTTACACTTGATGATTTCTCTATAGTTACTTATTCTTAACTATGTCTTCATGTCAACTATTTACTCACCCCTATCATAAATCTTATAGTTAGTTTCATATTCATAAATTGTCACCGATACTTAAGCGCCTATAAGCTCATTTATAGCTTTGGTTCGAACTTGGAATAAACATTCCAAGCTTCCTACGTATCCTATTTTGAAAATCAGAGCCACGTAGTTCTAAACATATAACTTATACTTTGTATTTAACTAACATGTAACACATCAACTATACACTTCATGACTCATCCATCACACAAACATATGGCATTACCATCATTACGCACTCAATTTTACATATACATTAACTACGTTATATATATGCTAAATATATACAATAATCAATTTTAACACTATTATTCGTGTAAATAAATTAATGATCTTCTAAATCATGCTCATTTCTAACACTATTTTAACTACATGATAATCACTTGTGTAGCTTAAACTCGATATAGGCATGGATATTTAGGAGCATTAGATACCCGAAGGTATCGAATCACTAGGCACTGTGAAGAGGCAATCACTAGAATACCTAAAGGTATCGAATCACTAGGCATCGCAAAGGTGCAATCACTAGAATACCCGAAGGTATCGAATCACTAGGCATTGCAAATATGCAATAACTAGGATACCCGAAGGTATCGAATCACTATCTCATATATGTCCACATCTATATCTAATTCAGGCCCTAAATAAAGATTTCTCTCACTAAATTACTTCATTTCATAATTCCTTATATATACACTATACACTTCGCTCATATAATCACTTATGTTAACTACACATTATTACAATCACATATCAATAAATACACTCATGAGCACTCAATATTATTCATTTAAAAACATGCAACTATACTCAATTATTCGAGATATAAATCAATTATGTATACTTTAAGACTATAAACAACAATAATACAATTAAAATCCACACATATATTCATTAATCACTTTGCATGCCATCATTAAAATACATACTTTAATGTTAGTTAAATCATTCATTTCAAGTCCATTTTATCATGTATTGACCCTATACATATATCAGTAAGGTTCTATGAACATTTAGGAATTATTTGGTTCAAGTTGAGTCTGTGTCAACTAGTCACCAATGGTGTTGACTTGTTACAAAGACCAATGGTGGTGACTCATGACAGTTGTGCCGACTAGTGATATCTTTCCTAGTTTAACTTGCACAGGGTTTTAGGCATAACAAACATGGTTTTCAAGCAAAGTGATCTTCTAGATATTTGTTCCTTGATGTATCTAGTTTACATATCATTAAAAATCATACTATTTAAACTTTTAGATCAAGAGATATCACTAAAATACTATAGATCGCTCTAGATGATAGGGCAACAACTCTCACTCCACTTTGAACAAAATTTTGTCATTCTTAAAGGCAGAATTAGGTTTTATCCTCCTCATATGAATTCTAGATATATGAGTCTAATTTATTATCCAAGAAAAATTCCAAATTGAAGCTTTAGGGGTTGAGATATGATCAAATTACTAAACCCGAGTCATATGAATCCTATGATAAAAATTTCACTAAACACTATTTTGGGTACAATTCAACTCACATATGAAAAATTACCATCAATTCAATGCTAAATCATTAATTACACATCTATAATCATATATATACCATATCAACATATCAAATATCCTTAAAATACCAGTTGAGTGAATTCTCATATCTCAAATGCTCAAAGGTCCTTTCTTCACTCCTTAATGGCTTTCTTTCCTTTCTTCTTACTGGAATCACCTTCTACACTTTATAATTCACACTTATAAACATTCACATCTCATACACTTATCAAATTGCATAAGTTGAAAATAAGAAGATGAGATGAGGAAGAAAATAGCTTACTTTAATTCTCTAACCCCTAAATTCTCTCTCTTTCTAACTCAAATTTACTAAACTTGAAATAAGCATTAGATTGAAAGAATGGTAGATTTTGATGAAGAATTTGCTAGAAATGGCCCACCTAATGGTCAGCTGCCCTTTATCTCTCTTCCTCATCTCACTTTCAAGCCCCTTCTAGAAGATCACATGTTCATCACCTATTTGCCCACTTGTGCCCTATAGGAAAACATCTACAAAGCTCCCTTAAATTATTTCATCTTCTCAATATTTTTCTACATTTACTAGTTACTTCAATTTAATCTTCATTTAAGCTTCTTTTAAAATACATATGCATGCCAAAATATCAAATTGCCAAAATGCCAAATTACCCTTACCTTTTGCACTAATACCTTTTGCATCCTAGTTCATATTTCATTACTACTCCAATTATACTATTCACTCATATACTTCTATGGTACATGTTGGGGCCTTACAATACACTTGAAAGGCTTATCTTAGTGTCAGAATTGGCAAATAGCGACGTGATATATGTTAGGGGATGGATATGACATTGGCGTGTGTCAAGGGTCTCTAACAGGATAAGGCCTATCTTATCTGATATGGTTATCCCATCTTATGGACTTTGGTGCACACCTAGTGGTACATGTGGGGCTTTGAGACATTAGGCTCTTGCTAGGTCAAGCCTGTTAGTATGTTGGGCCTTTTCTGTACTGACTCATTTGTTATAAAATATTGAGTATTATCATTTATCCCCTCTTCAATGCTCCGATCGATAAATCGGGATATTTTATGAGAGGTTTCTATTTGGTTGGTAATCCTTTGGAAGATTATTGTATTTCATTAAAACATGGAATTTTTCATTAGTTAGGCAGTGAAAAACATTTTAGGTAATTGATACCTAGATGGGAGATCATTTAACCCTATTTGGGTTTGGATTTTTTTCATATTTTGATCGATATTCATTTGTTTCCTTAAATATGCCAATTTTAAACCATGTTATAGGCTTATTTCCCAATTATTGATGTTTTGTTAGCAACATTTCTTTAGGTCAAGTGTCCCATTTCTTTGCTTGCGATCCTATTTGTGGATCATTTTAAATGTAGCCTTTTAAGGATGCACCCTTTTCGGAGCAATTTTTAGGTTTCTTTCCTTTGAGTCTTTCGACTTATATTTTTATGGTTTCTCGGTGAACCTTTGATTGAGTTCTTATTTTTTGATTTTGCTTTGCAAATTTTGGTTCCCTTTTTTCAGGGCTTTATTGGTCTTTTTGAGCTATGGTGGCTTTTTGGTAAGCAGACTTTTCTGACATCTTATTTTTGCATTTGGCCCTCATGTTTTCATGTTTTTTTTTCTTGTGATCTCTATTGTGTTGGGCATTTTTTCATGTGCATGAGAGGTTTTTTTAATGTTCTGATAAAGTGCAACATTTTAATATCGTGTGATCATATTGCTTATAGATTCCTGTAAAAAAGAGATGATGTATATATATATATATATATGAAAATTTTACCTGCCCTTTCTAGAGAGCTTATTTTTTCAATCTCCTTGCGAGTCTAGGCATATTCCTCGATTTTGCATTCTGGTTTCAAAATTGCTTCCTTCTTCCTCCTTGATTTTTATCTTGTGTTCTTATTTTTCAGCAAAAATTTCCTTTCTTTGAACATATTTTTTAATGATGGTCTATATGGAAATCGATCCCTTGATCATGGCTTCTTATTTCTATAAAAAGGACTGTTAGTGTAAATGTTGAATAAAAAGGAATTTTGACCATTTTTCATATGCAGGCCGATTGGTCTTTTTCTTGAAATGATAAAATTTATTTGAGGCCCAACTTGTTGCTTTTATTGCTTGATCATAGTGTGATATGTATGGATATTTTGACCATTTTTCATCAAGTCATTAATTTAATGCCCCTTTATACCTTTCGAACTATTATCCTCCTTTCTTTCTCAGTCCTTGGTTGTTATTAGGGTCTATCTTGATGAAAAGGTAGGGCTAACTACAGATAGCCGATATGTTTGGATAAGATTGTGACACTTAAGGATTCGAGGATAACCGATCACTTTAATCTTGTCTTGGCTTTTCCCATATTCTACTATGATCCTTATATGGATGTCTAAGTAGAGGTGCCTGAGTAGAGGTCTTTTTTGCTTTTCTGCAAGGTGGTCCCCTATGATCACACTTTTATAGGTCGAACAAATTTTTCCTTGAATGGTTTTTGATGTTTTAAACAACTTCTTCTGGAATGTAATTCGATGTAGTGGGGTTTTTCTAATGTCGGGCTTGGTCGAGTGATCGACTTTTATCATTTAGTGCCCCTTTTATCTTTTCATCTTTTTCTGGGCCTTACTATAGTGAGGAGGTAGATCTTGTTATAGAGGGTTGAAGCTTTACATAATACTTAGAGATGCCTGATTAGGATAAATCCTGAGATTTTCCTCACGGATTGATAATAGTGAGCTTCATTCCGACCATTCAGGAGGAAGCAAGTTAAAATCCTTTCCGGCTTTCATAGAATTCACCTTTGCCTTTTGGCTGATGCATTGGTTTTCATTTTTTTGAGTAGCAATTTTTCTCTTTTTCTTTTTATTCTCTTTAAATGGCACTGTGATTTCATGGTTGGGTACTAGTCGAGTGTCAAACTTTGATCATTGTAAGAAACTTGGTATATAAAGGCGTGTTTGCCGATTTTAAAGGTCATTAAGCTTAGCTTATGCCTTTGATATTTTTTTTATCAAGCATATCTTGTTTCAGTTTGTTTGAAGTGAACTTCAATAGCGAGGTTTCTTCCTTTTGGTTGGCATTCTTTTTCAAAAGGGGTTCATTAGGTTTTTTTTTAAGTATTTTGGTGAAAGGGTTGCTTGCTCCTCCAATCAGGTGTGATCAAATATTTACTTGATCAGGGTGGAAGTTGCTTTCTTGTTTATGCATTCCTTGTGTTTTTTTCCAATTCCTGATTCGTCGAGGCTGTATGAATCTTTGACCTTGATTTGATGTGGTGATGATGTTTATAGGGGAATTGAAGTTTCGCTTGCGAATCATATGTCATCAGTTATGTGACCGGTATTTTGATAGGTTAGCTTGGATACTTATTCAAATTCTTCAATATTTAGGTGCCTAAGTTATCATACTTCTTAATAACATCACTTCATGAGATGCAAGACATCAATTACTTTTAATGTCTGTCGCTTTGTTCCTCATGTGTTTAGGATGATGGTTAGTCATCCCCTTTAATTTTGATACTTCATTTTTGATTTTGTATTTATTGGAGGTGGTTGCATTCATTAATGCTCCGAGGGGTTTTATTTCCAAGAATTCTTATAAATTGGTGTTTTTCTTTACATTTTTCCTGAAATGCTTTAAGGTTTTTTTTTTTAATTTTTCTCCTTCTTTTTTCTTTCTCCCTCCTTTTCAATAGAGCCTCCTAATTATATTATACCTTCTTCCTTTTCGATTTTTTCCATTTTAGGAAGATGAATGAATTACTAAAATTTTCTCTAGAATTGTATCACCTACCATAACAAGTGATATAGCCTTTGCCTTTTGTTGCTTCCTTCAGCTTTCTCTCCTGAAGCCATAGCTAAGCTTTTTATTCTTTCCAGGTTCTAACGTACCACAAGTAGGAGATGGTTGCATCATTGCGAAGGCTAAGGAGAGGCAATCTTGCAATAGCAAATTGTAGGTGTAAGAGTGTATTTTCTCTTTGTAAAAATTTTATTTTTAATGTATCTTTTTATTTTGGAAATAAAATTCTCAATTTGTAATTTCACTGCATTGTCTTATTTTTCTTTATGTTATTGTTGAGTAGATATTCTAATTGTTGCTTTTTGTTATTGCTACCCATTTGAAAATTTTAGTTTGAGCTTTAAAAGGTTTCTCTTTCCAATCGGATCTAATTACTTTCATCAACTAAAGTGATAGTTGAGTTGACTAATTCATCTATTTTTTTAATCGTGGAATGATTTTAGGCAGATAACCTTATCTCTGAAGTAAGTTGACATAATTAAAATGATAGTCACATTTAGATCGGCTTGCATAATCGTCGACACATATTTTGTTATTTGAGCCTTCAATTGATTCGACTGGGAAGGCATTAGCTTCAAATTCACGACCATTCATTTTTCGTTGTGATAATAATAATTTGAATGTCGATCTTTTGATTGAGATTAAAATGAATTTTTTTGTCAATTTGTCAATCAGGATTATATTTAAGATCAAGATATACATTGATTAAGTAGAAGTTTATGTTTTGTGGGTGCTTCATGCATCAATTTTGGGATTTGTCAGTTATCCCCACTTTGGAATCTATCCTTGGTCGGGAATACATTGATTGGAGATTGCTAACTCTTTAGATTTTTGGTTGAGATTGATTGCCTTTTACTGGCTTTCTTAATACTTAATGGTATAAATCCCAAATCCTATGAGATCGAGAACATTTTGGGGTTATGATTCTTCATCTTTCATGTTGATCTAGTAGGATCTTGGCATTCAGGTTGGTGTCTTTGATCATAAGGGAAGGGATTTTTAGGACATTCTTCACCTTTCTTTATTAGATCTTCTCCTTTCCTATCTGGCATCCTTTTTAGGTAAGTGTGATGGAATTTGTTGGGAGCTCCACAAATTAGTTGCCTACATCCATAGAATGTAGCTTTATATTCTTTTTCAATACTCCAGTTATGCTAGTGAATGAAGAGTAAAGCATGGGGTGCATCGTTTTTTGCCATGCTTTCTTCACTGCATTGTCCGTTATTGAATTAGAGTGAAAGGTTGCCCTGTTGTTCCTCCCCGTGTCTTTATAGCGAGGGGGTTATGAAAATTTCAGGCAGCAGCTGTGCAATATCTTGAAGGAAATATGTTTCATTTTCCTTTAGACTTGATGCATGTTATTTCGTTCTTCTTCAGATTTGGGTTCTCTTTTTTTCCAGTTTGACTAAAGCTGAAGTTTAGGATGTTCCTGATCGACCACAGAGGGAAGTTCAAAAAAGTGGAGAGCTTTACCTAACCACATCTTTCCTTACACCAGGTTGATCAGGTTTTTAGTCCTGTAGCTCTTTTTTCTCTACCTTCTAATCTTGAGAAGCAAGTGTCTCGTGAGGTAGAGACATCAACATTCAAAGCTCAATCTGGTGACTTCCCAGCTGACTTGCTCATCCATGGGAACAAGAGAAGCGAGACATCTATCTTTTTTCGTGCCTCTTTTGATAGGAGAAACTGGTGACTTCCTCCTTTAGCCCTAATGTCAATCATTTCGTCTTTCTTCAGTCCTGAAGTTTTTTCCCATTTTGATCTTCTTTTGACTGCTATTCGGGGCTCTTCCATATAGTCTCGGAGACTTTCATAGAGCTTTATGCTTTGGCCCTCTTCATACAACAACAAGCCTATGTCTACCTCAATAGTGTAAGAATCAGGCATCTTTAACTGAGCCGTAGACTTTCAATGAAAGCACCAAATGATAAATCCTGAGATTTTATAGAAATGGAAGTTGTGTATGGTGAGCAAAACAATGCCGTAACAAATGGATAGGAAAGTAAGAGGCAGGGACCAATCAGGCTCAGTAAGGTTGAAATCTTGCAAAAAGAATGACTTGTCCTATCGGACCGGATGTAAGCACTCTTATGGTTAAGTCAGTTTTGAACTTTTAGAAAGAGAAATAGAGAGTGCTAAGCAGGATGTCAAGTGTATATATTTTGAAAATGAATATGGTATTTATAAGGGTGAGAAGAGCAACTTGAAAGGCCTATCTTAGTGTCAAAATACGCAAATAGTGATGTGATGCGTGGCAGGATGCGGATGGAACATTGGCATGTGTTAGAGGCCTTTGACAAAATAAGATCTATCTTGTTCGATCGGGCCGTCCCATCTTGTGGACTTTGGTGCGCGCATGGTGGTGCCTCGAGGCGCTGGGCTCTTGCTAGATCAAGCCTTTTAGTATGTTGGATCTTTTTCTGTGCCGGCACTTTTATCAGAAAATATTAAGCATTGTCACTTATTAACTATACATTAATGCATATCTTTTGATCGCCATTAATGGCGCATCATGCTAATAAAATTCATTCTCAATTGACTTTCTAAATTTTTAAATTTTTTCACATTGGTCTTTCAATTTTTATAATTTTTCACGTTGAATTTCGTAAAAAAAAAAATAATGATATGCCTTTTATTGATAACTGAAATACATGCACGTTTAATAAAAAACTGTATGTTATAAAATCTAATTAAATTTTTTTTTTATAAAAAAAATCAATGTATAAAATTAAAATTC
Source organism: Excoecaria agallocha (assembly GCA_037975025.1). Classification (NCBI taxonomy): domain Eukaryota; kingdom Viridiplantae; phylum Streptophyta; class Magnoliopsida; order Malpighiales; family Euphorbiaceae; genus Excoecaria; species Excoecaria agallocha. The sequence continues at coordinate 40,960,993 of CM075810.1, read as the reverse complement.
AGTAACTTCAAAATGGTTTTACTTGTACGGAATGTAATATCTTCCATGTTATGGCGTCAATTCATGTTCACCGGAAACAAACAACTTGGAAAAATGTTTCGTAAAATAATATGTGGTATAGATATTTTTTTATGAAAGATATAATTGATGATTTGATGTTAATCGAGTCCGAAAAATACTAGAGAGAAAAAGAAAATATATTAATAATAAAACTAATTAAATTAAAGTTTACGGCTGGATGACAATATAACTGATTAATATTACAAACAATAATTAGTGTTCATAAATTTATCATTAATTCATGAATTGCACGACATTATCTCAACATATATGTAAATTTTCTATTTTCTGAAATCTTTTTTCCATCTTTTCATTATATTTTTTTCTGATTTTCTATTAGTCGAATCAAACTTAACCGTTCTGAGTGTGTTCGAATATCTATAGGTTCTTTCCTCTCTTGCAGGTATCAAGTTAGATAAAAAATTTTCCTAGCATGTGATCAAATACTAAGACTTCTTTTTTAAACTAATTATTTCAGAGTTGGCATCTTTATGTGAGGCTGGTACAAGATGTGAAATAAATATCTGCAGAAGAAAATTTAAGGTAGTGGTGTACAAATCTTACAATTTTGATGTCCCATCAGATTTCTAAGAATAATTTAGTGAAGCAGATGCATGAAAGGAACATGTAATAAAATTGTGATTATCTCATCTGAATTAAGATTTTCCCATGAGCAAAAGCCCCTCCCTTTGGACTATGACTTTTGGGAAAATCTTAATTCAGACTGAATTAAGAGTCTGCAATTAGTCAATCAAATATTCCCTATGAGCAAAAGATGTGGAAGGGCCATCCAAGCCTTTCCAGGCATTCAAGTTGTACGTACCAGCCACTTATGCCTGCTGCTGAAACCATTTTTGCTCCATCTCATTCACAATCCTTTTATCTTCTTTTGCCTTCAAAATTATGGATCTACCTAAAGTTGCTTTCCAAACTTTCAGTCATCAACTTCAGTGTTGAAAATAAAGCTCGTGAACATTGTGGTTATATCTATCAGTGTATATATGTATAGATTTGAAATAGGTTGGCTTTCTTTGTATAGTTTAGCTGATTTCTAGGCTAACATCCTTGTATAGTTGAGCTAATTTCTAGGCTAACATATGTTAGTTTCCTTTCTTGATCTTTCTTTTCTTGGTCTCTAATCACTTGTATATATTATGAGATTTTCTTGTATGAAGGCGAGCTTTTTCATCATAAATTTTGTTATGATATTAGAGCTGGTTTGGCTGTTTTGAGCGTTTTTTTAGCAGTAAATTCTGAATTTTGATTTTCTTTGGGTCACTGTTCTTTTTGTCTGTCGGAATCTCACCGCCCATCAAGAAGGTAGCGCAGGGTCTTTTTCGGCCTGTTCCCCAAGTCCGGTGACCGGGTGTTGAGCGAGTGTAGCTCACGCGCCATCTGAAGCTCTCGGTGTACTGTTCACGCGCAGGCAAGTGGTGGCGCGTGAAGGCATGTGCGGCGGCCGTTTCTTCTCCGATTTCTTCTCCGACGTCGCAAACCTTTTTTCGGTGGTTCTCCGGTGTTGATTTGGCCATCCGACTTTGTTAGGAGGGTGGACAGTGCATTTGCTTCTGGTTTTGGTTCGGTTTGCTACTTCTGGTTTTGGTTCGGGTTCTTGCTTCTGGTTTGGGTTCTTGCTTCTAGTTTTGGTTTGTCATCTTGTATTGGTTTTGGTTCATGCTTCTGGTTTTGGTTAGTTAACTTGCAATTTTTTTTGGGTCATTCATTTTTTTTGCTTTCACAATATGTCTTCTTCCGAGATTTTGGGTATTAGATTCACAGGAAAGAATTATGTTGCATGGGAGTTTCAGTTCAGAATGTTCCTGAAGGGAAAGGAGCTTTGGGGACACATTGACAGGTCTTCACCTGCTCCAGCAGATGGGACAGGACAAAATGATTGGGAGACAAAAGATGCCAGGGTTGCTTCTTGGATCATTGGTTCTATTGAAGCTCATATGGTGAATAATTTGCGTTCCTTTACTACTGCCAAAGAGATGTGGGATTATCTTAGGAGAATATACCATCAAGATAATACAGCTTGTCGATTTCAATTAGAACTTGAGCTTAGCAACTTTAGTCAAGGTAATCTTTCTATTGAGCAGTATTATTCTGGATTTCTGAATTTATAGAGCGAGTATTCTGGTATTATTTATGCAAAGGTTCCTAGAGAGGTTTTAACCAGTCTTCAAGCAATTCATGAAGACAGTCGGCGTGATCAGTTCTTGATGAAATTAAGGCCAGAATTTGAAGTTACTCGAGCTAGATTGCTGAATAGAAATTCGGTTCCATCATTGGATGTGTGTTTTGGTGAATTATTGCGTGAGGAGCAGAGGTTGGCTACACAGGCTGTTATTGGTGCATCTAGGGAGTCATCTGAAATTGTTAATGTTGCTTATACTGCTCAAGGAAAGAACTGTGGAAAGAGACAGGTGCAGTGCTTTAGTTGCAAAGAGTATGGGCATATTGCTCGTAATTGCAGTAAGAAAATCTGCAATTATTGTAAGCAGACTAGACACAAAATAAAGGATTGTCCTACTCGTCCAGAAAATCGTAGAATTCGAGGTTTACAAGCTGTTGTTCGAGCCAGTAGCTATGATTTTCCACCACCTACACCATCTCCCAATGCTATACCTACCATTAATCAGTCTACTGTTACTCCAAAAATGGTACAACATATGATTTTATCAGCATTCTCTGCTTTTAATCTTCAGGGGCAAGGTAAAAATGTTTCTTCTCCTTGGCTTGTTGATTTTGGTGCATCTAATCATATGACTGGGTCTTCTCATTTGTTACAAAATCTTTGAAAATATACTAGCACACAAAATATTCAGATTGCTAATGGAAATGACCTTCCCATTACTGCCATTGGTGATATTGGACTTTCTTTTTGTAATGTGTTTGTTTCTCCTGAATTGTCTACTAATTTGATTTCGGTTTGTCAAATGATGGAAAATAACTGTAATGTAAACTTCTCTCATGGTGGTTGTCTTGTGCAGGATCAGGTGTCGGGGAAGGTGATCACGAGGGGGCCTAAAGTGGGCAGATTGTTTCCATTGCAGTTTACTGTTCCTAGTACTTTGTCTTTAGTTTCTAATATTGTTGACAAGAAGGCTGAAGTTTGGCATAAACTGTTAGGCCATCCGAATAATGTTATTTTGAATAAGTTAATGGAACGTGGTTTTCTTGGGAATAAAGTTCAGTCTTCTGGTCATATATTATCTCTTGATTGTTCTACTTGTAAATTGGGAAAAAGTAAGACATTGCCTTTTCCAGCTTGTGGTAGTCGTGCTGATATTTGTTTTGCAGTTATACATAGTGATGTTTGGGGTATTACTCCTGTAATTTCACATGGAAAGCATAAGTATTTTGTTACGTTCATTGATGACTACAGCCATTTCACTTGGATATATTTTTTGCATTCCAAAGCTGATGTGCTAACTGCATTTCGCGCTTTTGTGGCTTATGTTGAGACATAGTTTTCTACCTGCATAAGAGTTTTACGATCAAACAATCGTGGAAAATATATGTCACATGAATTTCAGGATTTCTTACAACAAAAAGGCATTATATCTCAGTGATCATGTCCTTATACTCCTCAACAGAATGGGTTGGCTGAGCGAAAGAACCATCACTTGTTAGATATGGTTCGCACATTGCTTCTGCAGTCTTCAGTTCCATCTAAATTTTGGGTGAAAGCTTTGGTTACTGCAGTCTATTTAATTAATTATCTTCCTTCTCAGCAGTTGAATTTTGATTCCCCTTATTATCGTCTATTTCGTATGCACCCTGATTATCAAACATTGCGTACATTTGGTTGTGTTTGTTTTGTTCACTTACCTCCTCATGAGCGTCACAAGCTTATAGCTCAATTTGTTTGGTGTGCTTTTATGGGTTATAGTACTGCTCACAAGGGATTTCTATGCTATGATGTTGTTGCTAATCGCATGCGTGTTTCTAAAAATGTGATTTTCTTTGAACATGAGTACTATTTTCAACAACATGTTTCTCCTTCGGAATGTGTTCATCTACCTCACTTTGATGGCACCTCTTGCCCAATTGAACGTTTTTAGACGGGAATGGTCTACCAGCGACGTCAGCCCCCTCCATCATCACATGATATTTCCGACCCTGATCCATTGCCATCTTCAGTGACCACTAGAAGAAGCACTCATGTTCGTCGGCCTCGAGATAGGTATGGTTTCTCTGCCACGTTATCTCATGCTATAGTTCCTACTTCTTATTCTCAGGCAGCTAAACAAGTATGTTGGGTCAAAGCCATGCAACAGGAACTCCAGGCTCTTTAGGAGAATCATACATGGGATCTTATTCCTTGTCCTGCTGAAATTAAGCCCATTGGTTGTAAATGGGTATACTTGATTAAGCTAAGATCCGATGGCTCACTTGACCGATATAAAGCAAGGTTGGTTGCTCTCGGTAATAGGCAAGAGTATGGACTAGACTATGAGGAGACATTTGCTCCTATTGCTAAGATGACGATTATGCGACTCATTCTTGCTATTTCTGCTTCAAAGGGGTGGCCCTTACGACAGATGGATGTGAAAAATGCCTTTTTGCATGGAGATCTTCAGGAAGATGTATACATGATGCCACCATCTGGATTATTTTCTACTCCATCTTCAGATGTCTGTAAGTTAAAGAGGTCACTCTATGGTTTGAAACAGGCTTTGGCCTGGTTTAATAAATTTCATGCTGCTCTTCTTAGTTTCTCTTTTGTTCAGAGTCAGTATGATTCTTTCTTGTTCCTGTGCAAAACTTCTAAGGGAATTGTCTTGCTTTTGGTATATGTCGATGACATTGTTATTATTGGGGATGATTCTGACTTGATTTCTCAGCTTCAGGAGCGCCTTTAAGGTGCCTTTCATATGAAAGATTTGGGTCCTTTACACTATTTTTTGGCCTCGAAGTGTGTTCTACCACGGCTGGTATTTTTTTGCATCAACATAAGTATACTCAAGACCTGATTTCTTTGGCTGGTCTTCATGATGGTCGTCCTGTTCATACTCCTTTAGAAGTGAATGTTAAATATTGTCGTGATGAGGCATGATTTTCTTTCTGATCCTTCTTTGTATAGATGCCTCGTCGGCAGCCTAAACTATCTGACTATTACTCGTCCAGACATTTCTTTTGCTGTTCAATAGGTTAGTCAATTTATGCAAGCACCCAGGCATCTTCATCTAGCTGTTGTCCTTCGCATCATCCGTTATTTGCATGGTACTTCTACACGAGGTTTGTTTTTCCTAGTTGACTCTCCAATCCGTCTTGTTGCTTATAATGATGCTGATTGGGCTGGGTGCTCGGATACTAGATGATCCATTACTAGTTGGTGCATGTTTCTTGGTTCTTCACTTATTTCTTGGAAAAGCAAGAAGCAAGATCATGTATCTAAGTCCTCCATTAAGTCTGAATATAGAGCTATGTCCTCTACTTGCTCAGAAATCCTTTGGCTTCGAGGACTTTTGGCTGAGCTTGGCTTCTGCCAAGCTAATCCTACATCTCTCCATGCTGATAATACTAGTGTTATTCAGATTACAGCTAATCCAGTATTTCATGAGCGTACAAAGCATATTGAAGTGGATTGTCACTCTATTCGTGAGGCATATGATTCTCATGTCATTTCTCTATCACATATCACTACGGAGCATCAACCTGCAGATGTGTTTACTAAGGCTCTTTCTCGTGGTCGACATCAATTTCTTATTAACAAATTGATGCTTCTGGATCGCCCAGCATCAATTTGAGGGGGGATATCAGTGTATATATGTATAGATTTGAAATAGGTTGGCTTTCCTTGTATAGTTTAGCTGATTTCTAGGCTAACATCCTTGTATAGTTGAGATGATTTCTAGGCTAACATATGTTAGTTTCCTTTCTTGATCTTTCCTTTCTTGGTCTCTAATTACTTGTATATATTCTGAGATTTTCTTGAATGAAGGCTAGCTTTTTCATCATAAATTTTGTTAATATCCCTGTTAAATATGCAAATACAACAGTTACATGGTATTCCCTCTACTTTCTAACTGTGTTTAACAATGATGAAATTTGAATCCATAAATCAAAACTCAGAAGAAAGTGCACAAACTTTAGTAATGCAAAAACTCATGTCTAGACTGTTTCATGCCAATGAAAGTTGTTTACAAAAGACCAATCTGAAATATTCCCTTTTGCTTTATTTGGAGCAAGAATCTCGCACAATTTATATTCATTTCAGTAATGATAAATGAAGAGGAACCCAAATTTTCTGTGTGGCGCCTATTAATTGTTATGGAATAAAAAAAGTAGGGCTAGTAAATCTGTGAGCAAAGAGAAAAGTCATGTTAAAATTATGCCTACACGAGGGCGAACCACTAACAAATTATGAACCAATTCAATGATAAACTGTCATATATGTTTAGTAGTTATGTTCCTTTAAATAAAAAAGAAGAGGGAAGTAGTTACTTCAAGCTAGGCAGGATCATGTGCTTCAAAAGGTTTGGGTGCTGAAGAACAAATGCCTTCCATTCTTCTCTATTAATCTTTCCATCTTTATCAACGCCTGCATCTGCTAATTTCTAAAGAAAGAAATCAGTCACTGTTATTGTAAGCTAACCTCAAAAGACATGGAAAACTCCTTCCCTTTTTATTCTCAAGATAAAGAGATTAAGGATAAAAAAAAAGCATGTCCCCACCTTATCAAACGATCTCTTCTAAATAAGCCTTTGAGAGTTGTGCAAGTGGCGTTTAACATTTCCCTAACCTGGAAACTACTATAACTGTCAGTACCTAAACTTACAAGCATGGTGCAATTGAACAACATTAGGACACAAGATTTCACCCACTGGACTACTATGACATATATATATATATATATCAGAAGAATGGATGATACCGTCAGTAATTCAATCTGCAAGGATCGGTTTTTGATGTTAGGTGAATTATCTGTCAAAGCCAACAAGGGCAGGTCCGTCTACCGATTTAACAAAGGAAAGGAACCTATGTTTTGAGAGCGTCTCATTATGTAGAAATACTCACTTCTTCCCGCTCGATATATCCTGTCTGTCTCAAATCATACAACCTAAATGTGACTGCATAAAATCCAAGGGAGAAAGAAACCAATGTATTTTAAATTTGAATGTCTCAGTGTCTACTCATATGAAATGGATGACTGAACTTCTTGAGAGTGTATTAAATTACCGTGTATAAGACCATCATCAATAATTGAGCAACTCAACTTCTTGAATAGCTCAAGCAAAGCCTCCACCTCGTTGACTCTAACTGCAAACACACACACACACACACACAAGTAAAAACCAAAGGAAACCCAAATCAAATAAAAACAAATTACATATTCTTAAAGGCAAAGAAATGAACACAGAGTGTTCCTGACGATGCGATTGAGGTCGCTATAACTGAACTGAAGTGTCGGAGGAGTACTGCTACTAGCAACTAGCAAAACTAAGGCTTACAGCTTCTACAATTCCAATTAATGGTATACAAATTGCACAAAGTCTTTCACTTGTCGTCCAATAGCTCGATCTCTTATTAAAGAAGAAGAAGAAGAAGAAGAAGAAGAAGAAGGAGAAGAAGTTCAGCTAATTTACGATTAAAGGAAAAAACAATCAAGGCAACAAAAATCTCGATGGGTTTCTTTCTTTTGTTCGATTTCCATTTCTTCAACTAAGAAAGATCATTTCTATTTTCTTTCCTTGGCTTTCTCTTCTTTTCTCTATTTTCCAAGCAGAGAATGAAGAGGAAGAGAAAGAAGGGGACCAAATTGCGATCATTGAAAGAAAAATTACAAAAAAAAAGAAAGGAAGAAGAAGAAGATAGAGTAAGATCAGAGACGGTACTGTGGAGAAGAAGCTCATTGTTGAATTGAATCCAAATATGAAACAGAATTCTGGTATTACGTTAATAGGCCAACCACCATTTTTCATAGGAAACTGTTATGTAAGGATTACTTGTAAGTAATAACGGTTGAATCTTAATTAATCCCGCCTAAGAAGTATATCATATTATAATGTTTTTTTTTCGTATAACCAACTCAATTATAATATACTTAATTATGAAAACAAAATTATAAGATACTGAATTTTTTTAAAGAATGTTTAATCCTACAAGTCTAATTAATACTATGGTGAAATATAAATAAATCAATAAGTAAAGTATTCACTTAAATAACAATATTTAATGTATAAAAAGTTTTTACTTTAATTGTGTCTAATAGGATTTTTTTGATAGTATTGCACATGTACGTCCACATCAACATTATTGGAGTTGGAGGCTTTTTTCACGTTTTAAACCCAACAAATAATATATTAGGTTTAGCATATATATGTATATTAGATTTAAATATGCTAATTAATTAATTATTGTTTTATAATTATTTGGTATTTAAAGTTCGTTTACGTAATTAATTCAAATTGACATTAGACAATTCCATTTAAAATAGGTAAAATGTTCAATTTTAAATATTTAAAATGTTATCAATTGAGGAATTTAATTCGAATTTGCTGATTATATGGAGTGATGTCTAATCATTTTAAGAAAAAACAATAAGATGAGGGTAATTTTATTTTGATTTTTTCCTCATTGGTGAATGAATTAAGGTATATGCCATATAAAATCTTTATATGCAAGGAAAGAGTTGATGTTGAGATAGCTTTTGTTATCAATGATAATTATCAAAGTTCGAAAAGATAAGAACAAGGTTATGGCCCTTGCCTTCATTATCTATATTGTCCATGAAATTAATCATGTTATATTTTTTCTGGAATTTGATACCTAATGACTTTTGTGTTGTGGTGCTTAATCATACTTTATCTTATTTATTATCCCACTTGATAAATCTGATTTTATCACAGAGAAGGGGAAGATCCCTGTTACGAGTGGAGAATAGGAGTCGATGTGCCTGGATGGCTAATACCGATCGGATTATAGATGTTGAGCCCTATAAAAAGATACTTGCCCGGCTATTCCGGATATTAGCATTCTGGTACTTAAGTTAGCAAAGGGTATAAAGCTCTGAGAGAGAGAAAATATGTTATTTTTAGAGAGAGATTATAGTAGAATTTATGAGTTGAACCTATTATTTATAAAGCTGATAGTTTAAACAGTGTTCTTGAATAGTTAGCCTACTCTGAGTAAGGTATGGTCTATTATATAGGCAACGGCGATTTGACGGTGGTGTATGTCAGATAACCGTGTGAAGTCAGGAAGAAGTTCCGTCCAATCTGACGACCTAGTTTCCCATGTTTAGCCAATTGGCTTTTGTGGGCCTTCCAATTTTTGGGCCTATTAATGTCTTAGGCCTTTTGTTTATTTTTCAGGATATTATCATTTGTCCTCTTTGAATAATTCGATCACTTCTTTAGACAGATCGAAGATAAAGTTTTTGATATCTTTTTGGCTATTATTCTTCGGCTAATGATGGGAAGGATAAAATCCTTAGCCTTTTAAGGTCAGTATTCGATTACGCCAATCATAGATCAAGAAAGAGATTGTTTGTTGAAAGACTGGAATAGATCATTGAGAAGGCATAAGTCTGAAGCTTTGATTTTTTCTATTGGGATGCACATCGATCAAGGGATTTGGTTATCAATTGAGAGATTTTTAATTACTTAGATCAGGACGTACATCGATCGAGGAATTTACTTAGATCAAAATATTTCGTCGATCAAAATTGTTTTACTTTGATCGAAATATTACATCGATCGAGATTAATTATTTTACTTCAATCGGGATATTATATCGATCAAAATTAATTATTTTACTTCAATCAAAATATTACGTCGATCGAGGTTAATTATTTTACTTCGATCGGGATGTTACGTCGATCGAAATTAATTATTTTACTTCAATCGAAATATTACGTTGATCGAGATTAATTATTTTATTTTGATTGGGATATTACATCGATTGAGACTAATTATTTTACTTCGATCGAGATTAATTATGATTATCTTCCTGCAAACGAATTTTATGGGCATGAGCTATTTTTCAAAGTTTGTTGTCCAAGATCTTTTAAAGTTGTGCCTCTTTTTTCTTATTCAGGCTTTTAGTCGACAACTTTCTTGTTACTTTTCTTTGTTTCTATGAGTTAATTGTAAATGGAAGGTAAAATTACCTGAGGATGTTACCGATTGTTGGTAAGGTGTTACCGATCGCTGTTTATCCTATTTATCCATTCATTTATCAGTGGTTGTTTGAGTTGTTACCACTGTGTCATCCTCTTCCGGAGGTCAATAGATTTTATAAAGATCTAGAGTTATGGTTTGGTCTTGTGTCTTAGTGCCTGTTTATTTCAAAAGGTTTTTGATGCCTTTCTCCCCTTATTATGCTTATCTGTTGCCTTTGCAGTTTCTGTAGGGGAGTGAATTAAGTGCCTTTGATGGAGAGCAAAGTTACCTAGTGGTGCCACTTGTTGCTACCTTCGTTCACTTGACCATGGTGGCTTGGAATATCACCTCCTAATATGCCTGTCCTTTATGCTGATTTTTGTCAAAGCTTTTCAGCTTTAAATTGAATACTTTGTATTTTTATTTTGATCGGTATGTCTTATTGCTTTTTGACCTACTTGCCTACTGGATAGGTGATTCTTGCTAAGGAAGTTGATTTTAACCATCGATCGAGAAAATGAAATGCTTAGTCTAGAGGTTAGGACTTTACTTGCATCGATCGGAATAAGTATAGATCAAAGCATGTCATTTAGCTTTGGTTCAGTCAGGCTAAATTTTAGTTTCCTTAAGGTACATCACTTTACGACGATCAAATGATCTGTCATTTCATTTTTTGCATCTTTATTGTGACAGTTTGTTTTCTTTATCACTTCGATTCGCGATCCTCTTTTAATCGAGGTTGACATGTGGCAATTTCATTAATGCCTTTGAGACACTTTGAGGGCTTTATAAATATGTGTCTCATTTTTCATATTTCCATACTTTCCTCTTCCTTTTGCTTCTTTACTTTGCTCTTCATTTTCCTTACTTCCTTTTTTTTGCTATGAAACCTCTTGATCCCTTTTTAATATTTACTTTAAAACTCTTTCATTTTAGGAAAAATAATGAATTGCTGGGGTTTTTTTAGCTCTATATCACCTACCACAACAGATGATATATGCTTTTACCTTCTGCTGCTTTCTCCATCCTCATTTTCTCAAGTCGAGGCTGATCCTCTTCCATTTTCTAGGTTTTAAGGTGCCATAAGTGAAAGATATTTTTAACATCTTAGTTGATGAGAGGTGGTCTTGAAGCAGTCGATTAGGGTTATAGGAGTATGCTTTTTTCTCCCTTTTTATCATGTTGATTTGACGGAGGGGTTTTTAGGAGTAGCTACTTTGTTTGTTTTTGCTTTCTCTCTTTTTTTGAAGAGGCTATGTACTTAGTATGCCCTTGTTGCTTTGTAATGATCTTCGATTTTTCAATGAACTTCATCTTTTGAGTTTCTTTTCTCCTTTAGCTTTGTAGCTTGTAAATATTTGCAATTGACTTTATTTACGATTAACTTCATCTTTTGTCATTGTGTCATCGTACTAAAATATCATCTCGTGCTTATATTGTAAATTTATTCTTATCGAAATATTTTGTTGTGACTCAACTTTTACTTTTTCATGGTGTTTCCCTAAATGCCTTTCAATTCGATCGATGAAAGGACAAGAATTTCTAGTAATGTTTGGTCGGATACCACTATATAGCCCTACCTATTAACATTTTGTACTGATAAGTGCATAAAGTGAAAGTTTTAGCTAGTAATGTAGCCAAGATTTTTTTGTTAATCTTTCTAGATAACAAATTTTTCATCGATCTGTCGATCGAGACTCATTATTCCATGGATTTATCAACCGATTAGCGAGGGATTTTTATCGATCTTTAATAATAATAATAATAATTTTCGTCAATCTTTTGATTGAGATAATAATAAACTCATCGATCGGGATAATAATAATCTCATCGATCTTTCGATTGGGATAACAATAAACTCATCGATCTTTCGATCGGGATAACAACAACCTCATCGATCTTTTGACGAGGATAACAATAAACTCATCGATATTTCAATCGGGATAATAATAAGCTCATCGATCTTCAATTGGAATAACAATTGTAATTTTGTTAGTCTTCGCATTTTGCATTTTTGGCTAAAAATTAATGAAATAGTGTACTTTTAGGGCCTTCCTTATCTTTGCCAAATTGGATTTTTATTTTTATTTTTTAGGATTGGTTTAGCCTTTTGCTGCCTAGATGCCTTTGTCCAGTTGTCTCCATCCATAAGATGTTGTTCCTTGACTATTTTTGGATTTTATTCAATTATTTCGATTGAATGAATTTTGACATCTTATTTTCCAATTTAATTTTCTCTTTTTATGATTTCTATCCGATCGTCCATGAGGGGGGTCACTGCTCGTTTGGGTTTTCTCTTTTTTGCATTCGATCAGATTATACCTTCAAGATTCCTCCATTTTATTTTTTACTTTTACTGAAAAGAGGAGTCAGTAAGGTAAAAAAACACTAAAACCCAGACTTTAGGTTGCTCAAATGTGCAAAGGTTGTTCCCTATTCTCTTGATGCCTCTTTTTATGGGACCACCATGTATATTCGTGCATCATTATGTGATATTAAGGGAGGGGAAAATTTCACCCTCTTTTAATATTGGCATGGACCATTTCATCTTTCTTTAGTATTGGGTTTGCTCTCTCTCTTTTATTTGATTCAATAAGCTCTATCATTATAAAGAGTGGATCCTGATCACCCAATTGGTAAAGATAACCTGTCAAAGTATTTTCTCCTCTGATTGTTGCTTTTTTCCTTGAAGTAGATAGGAGAGCATGTTGCTTTATGACTTATTTATTGCCTCTTTTCTTAGGTTTTAGGATATTGTCTTGAGATGTGCATGGGAGAGAGGAAACCCATGGGAAGGCAGTTGCTTCATGCTCCTCAATGAGTTTTCCAGTAGGCTAGTTCTGGAAATCTCATGCATCATTTGTTCAATGTCTTAAAGGAAAGATATTTCACTTTCCTTTAGACTTGGTGTATAATTTTTCACTTTCTTTCAGTGCCAGATTCATTTTTGCATATTTAGTTTTTCCATGTAGTCTTGAAAACTTTTATGGAATTTGGGCTTCGATCTCTTTTCTGTAACTTATAGAACTTTGGTATGGAGCCTGAGCATCCTCGCTCGATCATTATCTCTCAATGAAAGTACCAAATGATAAATCTAATTTTATCATAGAGAAGGGGAAAATCCATGTTACGAGTAGAGGATAGGAGCCAATGTGTTTGGATGGCACCAGTGGCGATGCCACTTGAAGAGGAAGGGGGGCAATTAATTTTTGAAAAAGTTTATATATATATATATATATATATATATATATATATATTAGATAGATAATTTGTCCCCCTTAAAATTTTATTTTTACCCCTTTCTCTTTAACTGGTTTCTTAAGTTTTTGATTAATCAAACTTTTTGTCATCCCACTTCCATTGAAACAAAAATACAAAACTATATTCTGTTTTGAATTTTTAAAAGAAAAACAGGTAATTTTGAGAATAAACTATAGAATACAAAAATGATTTATCTTTAATTAAAGGCTAGTAATTCAACTTTGCAATCTTTTTTGCTTTTATATCTCTTAAATAGTCGCAATATTTCTTTATTTTTACACTTTAGAGAACACATATAAAATTTTAGAAAAATACTAACTTAGTTAGGTTTTATATTATCTATTTGAATTGATAAAAACCTTTAAAATAAATGATTAATTCAAATACATCCTAAAAGAAAAGCTAGTAAAGAAGAAAGAAATAAAAATGCTGAGTAAATGCTGCCAATAAAGGAGATATGGTGAACAGGGAGAGACATTAACAATGTTTGGGCATTTGATTCTAGGAATTTTATTGGCCTAAATTCTTTAGTTTCCGTATTATGCGACTAAGAACTCTGTTGTATCAGTTTAACTTAATTGATACATTTACAGTTACAAACAATTTAAATGGATAAAAAGAGTATATGTATAATACCAATAGATAAAACATAGAGCTTTACCTTTTCATACAGAGTACCATCAAATTAAGCAAACATATTATCAATTATCTGAATAATTTTTCTTTAAATAGATAAAAAGATTCTTATTGTATCATTGTATCCGAATAATTTTTTAATGATTTTGAAAATTTAATTTGTAATATAATAAGTGAAGTAATGGTTTAGGTAGGTTTGTTCATTCAATGAATATTTTTCTTTATTTAATAATTTATTTATAATATTTATGCTCTATTTTTTTAAGTATGATTTATATTTTCCCCCCTTGATTATAAATCCTGGCTTCATCACTATAAATGTTGAGCCCTACAAAAAGGTGTTTACCTAGCTATCCCGAGCATTAGTACTCTGATATTTAAGTTAGCAAAGGGTAGAAAGCTCATAGAGAGAGAAAATATGTTATTTTTAGAGAGAGATCAGAGTAGAATTTATGATTGAACCTGTTATTGATAGAGCTAGTAGTTTGAACAATGTTCTTGAATAGTTGGCCTCCTCTAAGTAAGTTATGACCTATTATATAAGCAATAGAGATTTAACGATGGTATGTGTTAGATAGCTGTATCAAGTCAGGAAGGGGTTTCATCCGATCGGATGACCTCTTTTCCTGTATTTAGTCAATTGGCATTTAAGAGGCTTCAGTGCGTCTTTCATTTTTTGGGCCTCTTAATATCTTGGACCTTTTGTATATTTTTCAGGGTATTATCAGTACCTAAAACTTCTTGAATTATTTAGTTTGATATAATTCTTGGCTAATTGCACAAGGCAAAAGATGGATGATAAAGTTTGTTTTTAGCAAATAAAATTTTTATCCACTCTTAAATAAAATTTTAGCAGATATAATATTATTTTAGAGAAAAATAAATGCCTCTACCTAAGTGGATTTTTTTTCCAATTTTCAGTGGATAATAGAGTGATCTCCATAATAAATTCAGTGGAACTAATTTGTCTTCACATGCATAATGTGTTATTTAATAATTAGTATGTTTAAATTTACCAAAAAAAATGATAAGTATGTTTGTCACATAGCGAGTTTTTAAAGTTTTTAATTAAGTAATTTCGTTCAATTCATACCTCAATAAAAATTTAGATATAAAAAATATATACTCTATAAAAATATTTTAACTTTGTAAATATTACAATAAAATTACTTGAGTTAAACAATTATAAATTTAGCTTAAAATATTTGTTAATATGTCATGTGAAACATATTAAAATATGTCACATAAAATGTTCCAGACTTATATGGCTTGTTAGGTTAATGCTCATGCACCGAATTCATAGTTTTCTAATTAAATTGATTTTGGTTTTAATATTTAAGGAATTGAGATATTTTGGTGATATAAAAAGAATTTTTATGATCAACTCATTATTAGTTATAAACTGTGAATGAAATTAATTCAAAATTTTTATATCCAATTTCTCTGACAAACATATGAATTTATGGAATTTCATGGTGTATATATATGTATATTAAATATGAGAAAAATGTACATGCTTAGTAAAATAAATATCCTGATCAAGTGGTGAAAATAGGAGGCAAAATCTTTGACTTCCTGCTTTTAACAGGGGTTTTAGTATCAGGAAAGTGAGCATTGCCATTAACGAGATCTTGAACAAAACCATCTTCTGTTATATTGGTTGGATAATTCACCAAGTGCACACCTTCCATGTCTACTACTTCTTCACCATTGTAAATTTTCCACATTTTTTCACCCAATGAATATAACTTTTGCACACATTCCAAAGTTTGGGGCTTTAGGAAATTTTCATATGCTAGGCTTGTGTGCTTGTACCATAGTGACATAAGGGATGCTTGGATTTGATTTTTAGGTATATAATTATTTTGTAGTTGTTTTTGGTAACATCCTATTGCAATCTCTGTGTCACGTTGCCCATCCATTGATCTTTGATTTGCATTTGTTGACCCTATTAATATGTATGCATGATCCACTGCAATCAAGGAGAATTAAATATATATAATTCATATTTTTATTCATAAAATTAACTAATTAATAATACATTCTCATTTAAGAATTGTAATTTTTATATTATTTCATGACCATGAATTATGTATCCGTTGGTTTATGAATAAAAGAGAATAAATCATACCTATCATGAGCTTAGAATGGACATAAACCATGAACCTTTAATGGTTTTGGGCAACCAATATTGAGTAGAAGGGTGAGGTGAATAAGGAGGTAAGAACTCTGCAATGGCCCAAATACCGGATTAGTCAAAAATAGTATTTTTCCATAGTGAATATCGACATTGGGGTAAATAGTATCTCCCAGAGTCAAAAAATATTTTATTTAATCATTAGAAAGAGCATGTCAGCAGGAGCCCATGGTTCAAATTTGAAATCAAAATGAGATCAAATGAGTCTTTAAAATCTGAAAATAAGGAAATTTCATGGATTCGGTTCAAATAGTACCACGATTAACTAAGGTTTGATCGAAACTTTAGAAATAATAAATAATCTCTAAAAATCACCAGAATTTTCATATCTTCATTAAATGAGATGTAGAATTATATGATAATAAAAAATTAATTTTTTGATCATTTTGAAAAATTAGATTATCGGACTGGTAAAAGTGAACCAGTCCAGGAAATAGTTTCTGATTGATTCAAAAATATTTGTGGAATCTAATTATTTTGTAGTTGTTGTTGGTAACATCCTATTGCAATCTCTGTGTCACTTTGCCCGTCCATTGATCTTTGATTTACATTTTTTGACCCTATTAATATGTATGCATCATCCACTGCAATCAAGGAGAATTAAATATATATAATTCATATTTTTATTCATAAAATTAACTAATTAATAATACATTCTCATTTAAGAATTGTAATTTTTATATTATTTCATGACCATGAATTATGTATCCGTTGGTTTATGAATAAAATAGAATAAATCATAACTATCATGAGCTTAGAATGGACATTAACCATGAACCTTTTATGGTTTTGGGCAAGCCAATATTGTGTGGAAGGGTGAGGTGAATAAGGAGGTAAGAACTCTGCAATGGCCTAAATACCGGGTTAGTCGAAAATAGTATTTTCTAATAGTGAATAACGACACTAGAGTAAATAGTATCTCCCAGTGTCAAAATATTTTATTTAATCATTAGAAAAAGCATGTCAGCAAGAGCCCGTGGTTCAGATTTGGAATCAAAATGAGATCAAATGAGTCTCCAAAATCTAAAAATAAGGAAATTTAATGGTTTCGGTTCAAATAGTACTCGGATTAACTAAGGTTTGACTGAAACTTTAGAAATAATAAATAATCTCTAAAAATAACCAAAATTTTCATATCTTCATTAAATGAGATATATAATTATATGATAATCAAAAATTAATTTTTCGATAATTTTGAAAAATTGAATTATCGGACTGGTAAAAGTGAACCAGTCCAGGAAATAGTTTCTGATTGATTCAAAAATATTTATGGAGTCTAATGAATATATTTTGAGAATTATGGAAATATTTTTAAAAAGATTTGAACATGGAAATTAAGAAAAATAATAATAATTTCGGTTAAAATAGCAATTGGTTAACCGTGAGTTTGACCGATACTTTAAAAATAGAAAAATATCTCTAAAAATTGTAGGAAGTTTTATTTGGGCTCTAATTAGTATTTAAAATTATTTGATAGTGAAATTTTAATTTTACGGTAACACAAAAAATTAGCTAATCGGATCGATTTGAGTGAATCAGACTAAAAATGGACTCTAATTGGACTAAAAATTTTTTTATGTGGACTTAATTATATATTTTAAGAATTATGGAATTAAATTTGGGAGAAATTGAGTTTCGAAAGTGGAAGAAATAAATTAAGACTATATAATGGGTTAATTAATGGTTTGGGCTAAATTAGGTTGGTACAATTGGTTAGGCTATGGTTTGGCCAATAAAGAGAAACTATATAAAGGCTAAAAGATCTGCTTCTCTCCAGAATTTTTTCTTCTCTTCTCCCACTCTCCATGGTTGAATGGTGTATTCTTTAATCCTTCATAATTTTCTTCATCTTTCTTCCAAAGTTCTTACCAAATCCAACCTTCTCTAGTAATATTCAGCCCATCTTTTCATTGGTGAGCATCTCTAAAGCTCATTTGAAATGAAATAAATGGGAGAAAATAAGTAGAAAATATTATATACTAAAATTGAGGTAAATGATTTTGAGATTTTTAATTTGATTTAATGATTTCTATAGATATATAGTTTGAAGGATGTAGAGCATGTATATGTAATTATATTGAATAAAGAAAGGAAGCAATTAATGGATTTGTGTCCTTGTATTTTCGACCATAATAGATAACAAGAAAGGAGAAAGAGTTTCCATGGTTAAAGGAAAAATATAGGAGGTTTAGAGTATGAAGAACAAAAGTACAAGGTAAGTGGATACAATATCCCCTAATTTTCATTGATTTAGATTTGATTTGTGGTTATGTATATTATACACGTATATAATTGATGCATGAATAATTGAAATACTTGTTATAGAAATGGTTAAAAGGATTAAAAGTGATATTTTGATTAATTAGAAATGAAAGAAAATACATTTGAGGTGAAGAACTTGAGAGGGATGAATAGAATAATTAGGTTTACTATAATGATTTTTAATGTGTATGATCAATTAAGTGTAAATTAGTTATAATCATTAATTTATTAGATGGATCAAGTGTTAAATAAATCAAAATAAATTATGTATGAAAAATAATTATGTTGGCCGAATATATATATAAGTATACTTAGTGTATATTTTAATTGAAAATGTATATTAAGTGTATAATATGAATTATTGGTATGTTATGAAGTTAAACTGATGAAATAAGAAAGAAAAATAAAAGAAGAAAGGAAGATTTAAATGAAAGAAATTACAAGTTCAGGGGTAAAAATTGTAATTTGAAAAATATTGAGGAAAAATGATAAAAATGATAAGTCAAGTAAGATAAAGGTTAATTAATTAAAATGAATAATTAAATGAGTGTTAAGTGTGAATATATATATATATATATATATATATATATATATATATATATATATATATATATATATATATATATATATATATGAAATGAAAAATTGGGACTAAACCAATTTTTTACAAAAAAAATAGTGAATTATTAGTGCAAAATGTATAATAGTGGAAAATTTGTAAATAAATGAAATAAAGGGTATTTTCATAATTTAATAAAAAAAAGAAGAATAAAATGATAATTCAACTATTCTAGGGACTAAATTGTAGTTCCATAAAAGTATAATGAATTAAAAATATGGAGTATAGAACCAATAAAAATTTTGCAAATAAGAATGAACTATAGAAATAAAACTATAAAGCAATGAAGTTCAAGGACTAAACAGTAATTTTCCCTTATATAAAAGTTTAAGTGTGAAAAAAGAAAGAAATAATGGTAATGTGAGTGAAAAGTGTAAAAAGTAAAGTAAAAATGAGGTTTAAAATGAAAAAAAAAGACCTAATTGAGAAGAAATGAAAAGTTTAGAGCTAAAATGATAATTTTTCCAAATATTGAGTTTAGTGAGTAAAAATGACAAAGAAATGAATAAAGGGTAAAAATTGAAAGAAATAGTGGGCAAATAGCCTGAAATGAATTTTTGTGAATTGCAAGGATGAAAATGAAATTTTTGCATGAAAACTTAAAATAAGGACCAAATTGTAATTTTGTATCCAATAAATGAATACGAAATGAAAATAAATAAACTAGTGGCAATTTTGTAATTAAAGTCTAAAAAGGAAAATTTTTGCAATTAAATGAAAAATTAAGGACTAAATTGAAAAGTATACCAAAGTAATGGTATTAATTGGTATGGAATTTATATAAATAATTTTGAGAATGAAATTGTATTATTTTTGAAAAATAATTGTTGAATTATAGTGAAATAATTCATAAAATGAGTGGAAGTAATGAATTATAATGAGATAATTCATAATATCTGTAAAAGTGATGAAAAAGTATAGGATGGTTAGTGAATGAAATGTAAAAGCAAGTGAAAAAATCAGATGTGCAAAAGTGAAGAAAGAACTGAATGAACAGTATATTAAAATGACAAGAAATAATTGAAATGAAAAACCAAATGAAATGCCAAAAATGTGAAAAGTGATTCTAAAATGAGCAAAAAATATTGCCCTTAGTAGTGGTCTGGCAGTTTAAATCTATTTCAGGATATAATTGGCTAGCCACAGGGACACCCATACCGTAGTGCAAGTTATAGGACTTGCTTTGCTATGATAGGATCGTAATGATCACCTATAGTTTCTGTTATGACTACTCTATTCTGATATAATCTGAGGTGGATTGGTCCTTCAGAGTCATCCCTTACTGTACTGGACTGTACTACTTTGGATCCATAGGGTCCACATCCTATATATCCGGTTCGAAAATTTCTGTCAGGAGTGTACTGGGGGCATATTGGTAATAATGATATAAAAGTGCAAAATCTAAAGTGTGAATGGAAATGAAAGTCAAAAATGACTGATATAAAAGAAAATAAAAAGTTTAAGGTCAAATTGATAATTTATCCAAATAATGAATTTAATGGGTAAAAGTGCTATAATCGTAAATATATGAATAAAGAATGATAAAATAGTGAACAAACAGATTAAAAGTAATCATTTGTAGTATTGGAGGATCAAAATGCAATTTAACATGAAAATGTTAAAACGAAGACTAATTGATAAATTGTATGCTAAATAATATATTTAAATTGAAAATAAGTGAACTGATAGCAAAATTGTAAATAGAATGTAAAATAATAGCTTTGGAAACAATTGACAAATTGGGAAATGTGTATATAATTTGTGTAGATAAATGATAAAAGACAAGTAGTGGTATTAGTGTAAATAAATGATAAAAGAAAGTATCACTGTAATTTAACGAAAGTGCATGAACTAAGTTGTAATTTAAAAAATAGAATATTAAGTGAAAAATGAAACTATGAATGAACCCTAGTATGTGGTAAGGCAGGGACTAAAAGTGAAATTTTACACTTAAGTGTTAATAGAGACTAAATTGAAATTGTTCATGCTATAACATGTATTTAAAATGAAAGAAATGAAAAATTAAACCTTAAGAGCATATGTGATTGAAATAAAAAGATCCCTTTTAAGATAAGTAATTGGATAAATGTTTAAATATCTAGGTGAATGAATGTATATCTAAATAATCAAATGATTATGTAACGAATAAAAGAATGAACATAAATTCCCAAGTGAAAGTGAAATGTGAGTAAACGCATATGTAAAGAGTGAAAAGAAATGATATTAAAATGTAAAATGATAAGCAAATAGTATATTAAGAATCAAAATTTGTAAACTACATAATGAGCAGTAAAT
Organism: Excoecaria agallocha; assembly: GCA_037975025.1. Taxonomy (NCBI): domain Eukaryota; kingdom Viridiplantae; phylum Streptophyta; class Magnoliopsida; order Malpighiales; family Euphorbiaceae; genus Excoecaria; species Excoecaria agallocha. The sequence continues at coordinate 40,939,551 of CM075810.1, read as the reverse complement.
AAAATGTATAAATAAGTTCAGTTATTAATATTAAAGTAATTAATTATTATTGAAAGTTAATATGAAAGATAGCCATAAAAATGAAAATGACAATTGTATCCTTCTGAATGATCGAAACCGCTTTCAATGATTGAATGCATGCATGCATGATTGTATGATGCACATCAAAATGAGAAAATGAATAGTTAATGTTAAAGAATGCTCATAGAAGTATGCATATGTATTTTTATGTGCGTAAGCATGCATGTATGTGTGTGTGTGTGTGTGAATGATATTTTTGTGAAAAGTTTGGGATATGTATCCACCATTGGGAATTTCATTGCTCAGAACGTAATTTGTTGACTGCACGCAGGTTAGAAAGATAGAAAGATGGGTAGCCGAGGCTACATTGTTGATTAGGATCAAAGTGGAGTTTAAGGATTTTAGTTGCCATGGCATGTATATATATGTATATTGGAGGTATAAAGTATGAATTGTACTTATGTAATATTTAATTGGAGTTATGTTTTCATATGGATATATTATATGGAACGAATGTATTTGTGTTTTAAGAAAATTTTTTTAGTAGACTGTTTAATGTAGACATATTCATTATCATTTTTTTGTTGTGACATCCGATCACTATACGTTTGGTACAGTGATATAAAGGTGTTACAATTTATTGGTATTAGAACAAAGATTTAGACGATTCTAAGATCGAAGTGCACTACAAGAAAAATCCAATTTAGCAACAAAAAATAGCAACGGAAAATGCCAATTTTCAGTTGCTAAAAAAATAGCAACGGAAAATTCCGTTGCTAATCTGGCGGTTGCTATTTTTAGCAACGGAATTCATATTCTGTTGCTAAATTCAACCAACTCATTTTCGGTTGATTGGTATATTTTAGCAACGGAAAATCTATATTCCGTTGCTAAAATTAGCAATGGAAAATGTTATTCCGTTGCTGATTTTAGCAACGAAAAATGTAATTCCGTTGCTAATTTTAGCAACGGAAAATGTAATTCCGTTGCTAAAATCAGCAAAGAAAATATTATATTTTACGTAGCTAATTTTGAGGATCATTAATTGATTAGTAGAATCAAATGTAGCCATTGAAATGATAAAAATTTGAGGATCTAAATTGATTAGTCATTAAAAAAAATATAATGCAATTAGCTTAATTATAACATAGAATCCATAGTATGAATAAAAAATTCATAAAAAGTTAACATAAACTCAGTATGGGTACCTAAATAATATAGTAGAATCTATAAAAACAAATATATAGAAATACAACTCAAAATCAGTACCAATCGTAATTATTATAAATATAAACTATGTAGGTGAAGGCGGACGATCTGGCTGTTGAGAGGTATCCTTGTTTTTCAACTCTTTCATCTCATTCTTTAGCTGGATTACAGTATCGAACAACATACTGACAGTATCTCAAGCTGAATGACTCTCTCTGATGGTTCAAAACGCTTACTACAAGCAGCTGTTGTTGATGCAAATGAATGCGAATGGAATGTATTTGCAATTGATCCTAAGCCAAAAATCCTTCCTCGGTTATTCTTACCACCAACTACATAAAGAAATATCCGACTCTCATCCACATTTTCAGAGACTTGTCGCTGTTGAGTGAGATTATCTTGTAATTGCTCCTATAATTACAACACTTACAATAAATTAACTATATTTTAGTAAATAATTAATATACAAATATAAATTTAACCTACATTGAGTTGTCTGCAACAGGCATTAACAAAAGTCTGACTATCATGCTTTTTTGTATGGGTGTACATAAAAACTTCAGGATACGTTGGCCTCTTACCCAAGGACTTTTCCTGCATAACCAAATAAACTAACGTTTATAAAAAATTCAGCAAAATTTTCTTTAAATTTAAGACATTTACCTCCTGTGAAATGAAAAACTTATCTAAAAAACGTATCATTATCAAACATTATCATTATCTAACAGTCATCAAACATTATCATTATCAAACATTATCATTATCTAACAGTCATCAAACATTATCATTATCAAACATCATCATTATCCAACATTATCATTGTCGAACTTTATGAAACATTATCATTGTCCAACATTATCAAACATTATCATTACCTCATGTGACATAGAAATTTACTAAAATTCAAATAGTTACCAATTTATCTGCATGCTCATGGTGGCTCAAAGTTCCTCCAGTGTGCACCGCTAAACTCTCTCCATCTGAACATCCTCGTCTATTTGAAGAATTTCTCTCTAAAATGGCAATTGCGTCCAGTATTCCTGCCAACGACACCATATTTCTTCAGAAATAAAAGAAGGTCATTCACCACTCTTGTGTAATTTAGCCACAAATTCTTTATATCATTGACGAGCACGCTTTTTCCAAACTTGATAAATGACACCATTAAATTTTGCATCCCAAAAAAATTCTTTCTGAAAAAAATAATTTAATTAATGTAAAATACAATAGATATGTCATTAATCTATGAAATCAGCTATTTCATCACAAATAATATAATTTGCTTATTTACCTCAAACTCTTGATAGTAAAAATCTCTTGTCTGCAGAGAGAGATTCTTCCATACATAACCCTCAATTTTTATCCTCTCTTTGAATTTGGATCTAATTTTTCTTGAGCAAATACCTGATGGTATAAACCTATTAATATGAACAAAATTAGATCAATTTTAAATTAGTTATCCATAGCAACATATATAAACTAATGGTATCTTCTAATACAAAATTATCCATATACTCACATATCATTGATAATCTTTATGTAAATTCTTCCATCAACTCCCTTCGCACCAGGTTGAAAGCCCTCTTCTTCAGCCTCAGCATCTACCGTTGGTTCATTTGTCAGTATAGATCCAAAGTTTGATGCAGGAGTAACTTGTCCTGATATATTTGGATTGTTGGACGCTGAATCACTTGGTACATTAGGAGAGCCATTAGGGTTTGTAGTAGGTGAAGGTGATGCATTATATGGCTGTTGAAAATCTGAATACTCATTTAAACCTGTAGACCCTGCAGGTTGAGATGGGTACACTTATGCACCGTCATCTTTATTCGATGTTAATCTGAGCTTGGGCAGCAACAAATTATTCTTTCTTTTGGGTGGCATGTGTCGTACCTGAAACTCAAATAAATATATCATTCTTCTTGTAATAGAACAATATAATTACATCATATAATAATAATAATTAATTGATGCAGTAATAACATATTTGGATTATGATATAATTATAAAATAAAACATACTCAAATTAATACTTTCATCACTTAATTGCACATCAAAATCATCCTCTGTTTCAGAATATTCGGAATTAAAGTCTAGCTCATCTTCAGAATTTGGTCCATTTGTGGATTCATCATCATGTCCAGATAAAATTTCCACAAATTCATTATTTGGATCATTTAAAGGTTCATTCTCAAAACATGCATTTATTTCATAGGCACCCAGTTCTTCTTCCTGAAATGCTTCACTTTCATTTGTCTTGCTTTCTCCTTTTGACTGTCCTTCAAAAATACCTCTTGGTTTTACTTTGCAGACTGCCAACCAATCTGACTTATCCCGTCTTAAACTAGGATAAGGGACATAATACACCTGTGTCGCTTGCATTGCCAACACAAATGGTTCAAATTATTGAAATCTTCTTCGTTAGTTGATTTCAACGAGATTATATCGGTTATGTACTTTTGTTCTAGCATTAGGAGTAGGATCAAACCATTCACACATAAAAAGTATACAGCGTTTTATCGGCAATGCGAGGTATTAAATTTCAAGAATCTCAATAATTTTGCCAAAATAATCCATCAGTTCTCCTTGTATGCAGACGCCGCTATTTGCTGTTGTCATGCTATGCCCATAATTTTCTATATGGAATTTGTATCCATTAACGAAATAGACTGGATATGATTTAGCAGTTCGCAAAGGTCCTTTCGCAAGATCACATATAAGCCTGTTTTCTATTCTATTTTCAGAAGCCTACATAATTTAAAAAAGGAATCCTAATCAATAAATATAAGAATTTGTAAGTTTAACAATACTTTATTAAAATATTCTGCGTATTGCAAGTTAAAAACTTACATAATTTGCAAACCAAATAGGAAAGTTTCTTTCCACTTCTTTCTTGATGTCATCCTGTGATTTTCCCGGCATTAGCTCACTTAACAATTCCTCGTATTCACTAAAAACGTTAAAAATTATCTTAGCTATAAACTCTAATCACCAAGAATAAGAACTTAACCAATTTCAAATATAACTTAAACTTACTGCACGAAAGGTTGAATTTCTTGGCAATTCAATAAAATGTAACCATGGGCAGCCTCCATTTCTTTGTCTATCAACATTCTTCTTATTGATTGTCCATGTGTTCGGCCAGGATATGTAAAAATAGACAAGTTATCATTATCAATCCGTGCACCCCTATCGTCATTACGAGGAACTTTTCGTTCTCGAGTGATCACATGCGGCTCAAAATAATGTGAACAAAATGTACTTGCTTCCTCTACTAAATACGCATTGCATATAGAGCCTTCAACTCTGGCCTTATTTTTAACATTTTTCTTCAAGTGATGCAAATTCCTACATTACAAATCGGATAATTAATTAATTTCGTAATATGATATAAATCTATGTACATTTTAGCTCTAAAGTGTATTTAATTACCTCTCAAATGGATACATCCATCGGTATTGAACTGGACCTACAAGTTTAGCCTCGTGTATTAAATGTACGGGTAAATGCTCCATACAATCAAAGAAGCTGGGAGGAAAAATAGTCTTTAACTTGCATAAGGTAACCGGTATGTCCATTTTTAGTCTTTCCATATCGGACATTTGAATTTCAGTTGAAGTTAAGCTTTTGAAAAACAAACTTAATTCTGTTATAGCTTCCCAAACATTGTTTGGTAGGAGCTTCCGAAATGCAATTGAAATTAGTCTCTGCATAAATACATGACAATCATGACTTTTCATGCCAAATAATTTGTACTTCCTCATATCAACACACTTTGCCAAGTTTGAAACATATTCATCTGGAAATTTAAGCCTTTTCAACCATTCACACAAAATTTGCTTTTGTTTTTTGTCCAAAGTGTAAGATGCTTTTGGATATTTACCTACATTTGGATCTTTATCTAACTCACTTCTTCTACAAAATATTTTCAAATCAGCTCTTGATTTTGCATTGTCCTTTGTGCTCCCTTCAATGTTCATGATTGTGTTGAAAATATTTTCAAAAATATATTTTTTAATATGCATCACATCTAGATTATGTCGTATCAAATTAGTTTTTCAATATGGCATATCCCAAAATATACTCCATTTTCTCCAACCGAAGTTATGACTTATGGTCCTATTAACCTCTTCAGCTTCAAGCTCTGTGACTTTCAGAAGCCCTAACTCATCAATCTCCCGTAATATATCTTCACCGGATTTAATTTGGGTGGAGGTTTTTGTACCATTCTATTCTTGATGAACTTTTGTTTATTGCACCTAAATGGGTGATCTAAAGGAAGAAATTTCCTGTGATTGTCAAACCATGATGTTTTACCCCCGTTAGGAAGATGAAATCATCATAATCATTGCCACAGTAAGGGCAAGCCAATTTTTCTGCTGTGCTCCATCCAGACAACATAGCATATACAGGAAAATCACTAATAGTCCACATCAATGCTGCTTTAATCTGAAAATTTTGTTTAAAGGACACATCGTATGTTTCAACACCAAATTCCCACAGATGATTCAATTCAGATATCAATGGTTGTAAGAATACATCAATTTTATGCTTTGGATTTTTATGTCCTGGCACAATAACTGTCAAGAACATGTATGCCTCGTCCATACACATCCATTGAGGTAAATTATAAGAAGTGATTATGATTGGCCATGAGGAATATTATTGCCCCGATTGACCAAAAGGTTGAAACCCATCTGTGGATAATCCCAACCTGACATTTCGACTTTCTGCTGCAAACTCAGGATGTGTGTCATTGAAATGTTTCCATGCAAGCGCATCCGATGGATGGGTCATACTTCCATCATTCTGTTCATGTTCATTATGCCATCTCATGTGGGCTGCAGTAACATCAGAGGCTTACAATCTTTGAAGCCTTGGAGTTAGTGGAAAATAATACATCCGCTTCTAAGGGACTAATTTTGTCTTCCTCGTACGCCTTATTGGTTTGAACCTAGGTTGGCTACAGTATTTGCACTCTTCTAATTCCTCATCTCCTCCCCAGAACAACATACATCCCAACCTATAACATTCTATTCGTTCAACAGGCAAACCAAAACCCCGAATAAGCTTCTTTATTTCATAAAAATTCTCAACCATTTTATGCTCAGGAGTTAATGAATCAGTGTACCATGTAAGAATATTATCTAAAATTCATTCAGAAATATGACCTTCAGACTTTATGTTCAATATTCGGGCGATGGCAAACAGTTGAGTCATTTTCTCACAGTTTGGCCATAATTCTTGGTTAGCCGATTCTAGTAAGTCAAAAAATATTTTTGCACTTGGGTTTGGTTCCTCTTCAATATTCTGCATATTTTCTTGAAAGCAATAACCAGCTGCATCATAAACCATTTGTGCGTAAAGATTTTCATTTACATCCACATTATTTGGTCGAATACCATCTCTCCCTGCAAATCCATCTATATTTACTCTTGAATATACTTGATTACCCCTAGAGGTGCTACAAATTATTGGCTCTCCGTGCCTTGTCCATTCAAAATAATTTGGAACAAATCCTTTTTTTAACAAATGTAGATGCACTTCATTAGTAGGGAGGAAACGAATATGTTTGCACTTTTTACATGGACATCTGATTTTTGGACCATCCATATATGCAGGCTGCGAAGTTGCACATTCAATGAATGATTGAACACCCTCGGCAAACTCAATATTAATGCAACCATTAGGCATTAATCGCCTATACATCCAAGATCTATCAACATTACTCATACTTGTATAACTGTTATTCAAATAAGATAATTTGATAATTAGATTTATGGGTTAATTAAATAGAGAGGTTAATCAATGTATTCAATTATAACTTAAAAAAACCACATCAAAATTTTCAACAAACAACCCAAATATGCAATTATATAGGCTGATCCTACTCCTAAAATTTGAACAAAACAATTCATGGCATAAAAATAAGTTGCATCAAGGTACGTGGCACTCAACCATGATAACCGAGTTATCCTTTGGAAATCAGTAGCCCGTAGGTTGAATCGTTTCAGCCTATATACCTTGATACAACAGTGATACAAAATAAGTATTTTATCTTATTTAATGGAATACATTTTTAGAAGTTATAAATCTATGTTTGATAGAACAAGTAAATGGATTTGCATACATACATAACAATCGAATATAAAAGAGTCATATGCATATGTATAAGAAAACAAAACTAAAAGGCTGAATTCCAAAAAATGAGCATAAATAAGCATAGCACCAAAACTAGAAAAATAAACAAAGTATAAAACTGTCAAAGTAAAATAACAACCCAAAACCTGACAGCAAAGAGAGCCCTCCAAATAGCAACAACCCATGAAGAGCACCAACACAAATTAAAAACCAAGACAACTATCAGCCTTTGCAAAAATAGCTAGCTAGATAAAGAAAAAACATACTAAATTTAAGTGAAATGCTAAAATGACTAATTGTAAAGAGCAATAGAAAATAAAAAGCTAAAGAGCAAATAAAGAAACATTTATGTCAAAATATGAATGATCTCGACATCAAATAAGGTTTAGAAAATTAAAAGCATTATATCTTAAACATTATAATCTCAATCTAATTAATGAGGTCCTTGTTATATGTACATAGTGTAAAGAGAAATATGAAGAGTTTAATATGTGATATTCCTATTGCATATAAGTTTATTTATACCTAAAACATCCTTAGTCATTGTAACATCCTAAAAATCATATGTGTTCAAAAGAGTATAAGAGGTTAGTTCATGGAAATATAAATGTTGATTTGTAGGAAAAAAGAAGAAACTAAAAGTTCATAAAGGACTTTATTAAATAAAATTAAAATTTTAGGAACTATAAAGTAACTTGGTAAATGGTTATAGTTAATAAAGTTCAAACCAATAAACAAACATTAAAGCAACTAGACAAGCAAAACCTCATTTAAATCCGACAACTGCCAAACTAGGAAGAAAAAGAATTAAAATAATAATAGATTAGTACCTCTTGAATTGGTATTATATCTTTTACTGGCAATCGATTAGTGTTGTTCATGAAGTTGGAATAGGACTTTATAAGAATACGAAAGAAGAAAAAATAGAAAGGGGAAAATAATTATCTCATCATCTATTGATAACAATTATATGGTTGAAAGTATAAAGAATTTGAAAATGCAACAACTTCCTTCTATTTCTAATTCTGAATGTATAAAATAACATCAATACTTTGCCCAATAAGCCATAAGACAAACCTTAAGTGCCTCGGATGGTTATAAGTAGTCACATATATATATGTTATAGCCATATAAATAAGACATTGGTAAGTCCACACATTGAAACATAGAGAAATATTTGGAGCAAAGAGCATAATAAAGGTTTAATTCATTGATCTTAAGAAAGGACAGGGCCTAATATCACACAACTTCAGTGAACTCCAGCCATAAATGGTTTACAAACAAAAAAAAAAGGATAACATATAAAACTAGACATACATGTCAGCCTAAGTTATATTAAAGAAGGTTATGGGTGCATAATTCAGATATATAATTGATACTTTGGACTTTAAACAATTGTTACTAACACTTTAATCCCACTATTATTTTATATGAAACCTGGAACTGCAATTAGAGGGGCTATGCATTCTTTAAAGTGTAGGATAAACAAGCTACTTCTAATTTATAAACCAATTGGAATAGGTAAACATTGGAAAGCAAAAGCACAACAATGTATAAGCTAATAAGCTACAGTTTGAACTGATTTCAATAGAATTTTAAGAAGGAATAAATAATAATAACCCTAAATCATACTTACTCTGCTAACTCAGGTACAGTTTGAACTATCTTCGCAGCTTGTTTTTCTATTTCAAGTCATTAAGTGATAAATAAGGTTTCTTCCTTTTTAGGAAAAAATTAAAAAATCAAATTTTCAAATGAAGAAGATGGAAACCAGAAACTAAAAATAGAAATGATACTAAATGTGACCCAAATTGGTTGCATTTTGTTATTCACATAACACTGTGAAGGCCATTTAGGAAGTCAATACCCCGATGAATGTTATTATGAAGCTCAATTTCTATTTTTAGGGGAATATATCAAGAGGTTCCAACCATAATGTGCTTTAACCTTCTAACACTTCAAGGATTGTGGTTTGATTAAACTACTACCCTGTGTCTCCATTTTGTGCAGCGGGCTTAGTTTTCTGTTATTAAATACTGACTTTTTGCTTTTCTGACATAAGTAATAAGAAAAAAAGAATAACCCTATAGTATGTTAGATCATTTATAAGAATCTCATGTTAGACAAGCAACGAGGCAATTTTTGGTGAAGAAAACTAACGGTCACAAAAAGAAAGTGAAATGCATTGATTGATACAAATCAAACTACAACACTTGATATGTTAGATGCCTAAACCATAACTTTGTAAAGTTTCAATAAAAAATTGTCAAATGATCAGTGAAACATTTATAGAACACGAGAGAAATAGTCAAGTAAAAAACATTAATGGGGCTGAAGGCTTTCTTGTATGGTTTCAGAGCATCTCTATGGATCTATAAGAACTATACAATCATTAAATGTATTTTCAAGATGTAATTATGTTTTTTCATAGTAACAAGATGCAATGATGTCACATTTTGATCGCACCAGTTTATCTTTGTATTCCAAATTCCTGAGCTTCACACATCCATAAACAGCACCAAAACTAAATGTGAATGCCCTAGCCACCTAACCAAGTGAAGAAAAGAAACAATTGATAAAGAATCAAACAACAATATTTATTTTACTAATATAAATACAATCCATTGCTATCAATATCAATGTTCACTCATCTTTGCTAAAAGGATACAATTGGGCATACCTTAGTTCTTCAATTGGGTGTATGTAACATCATTCACTCTTCTCCATTTAAGGCTACACTTCACTGCAAGCCATGTAAGATCAAATTTATGAACTAAAAAGAAATTTTTTCCATTAGCATTGTATCTGATAAACATTGTTTTTGTGTAGGTGTATCATAGTCGAAGTTTCTGGAAGTTCTCCTTTCCTGGTTTTTGGACCTACAACCAAGTCAATTTTATGGTTGATGTGAACAATCTTTACTGATGGACAATAAGGTAAGCTTCATGTGTAGCTGTGAATTTAGTATTGTATATTTTACTTATAATCAGAAGACATTAATCATCATTTGAACCGGAGACAAATAAAATAAATCCTCGCTTGCAACCAAGATAAGTTCATTCAGTCAAACAAAAACCAATACGCTATAACTATTTCAGGCAACATACACCAGCAAATCATCATTTAAATGGGGAAGAACCGCCATAGCAAGTAAAAAAAGAATTAACAGGGAGGTGATTGATTACCTTGAGAACTAACAAAATGAGTAGAGGCAGCTCAAGAATTGACTAAAACAAAGAAAAGGTTAGAGGTTTTCTGCGGTAGACGGGCGACGGAACTCAAGAAGTTGACGGCGATGGCAGTGGCTTAAGTGACAGTGGCTGGAGTGAAGGTCGACAATCCACAGAAAAAAAATTTGTTATTCGTTAAGCACATTAAAAACTAAACCTAGAATCCATCTTTTTTGGATTCTTATCTTTAGTTTCCATTTATAAAAACAATTCTTGTACAATTTTACTCAAACTAAAACACAGTCAAAGATTAAATAAAACAAACCTGCAAGAGCATCGGATCTAAAAGGAAGACTGACCAAGAGCAAAGATCCAAGCGTCTTTGATTTTTCTTCAAAAATAGGTGAAGATCGGAGGGAGAAAACCAAGTATAGGCGTGAGATAGAGAGGCTGCAGGTTGAGGCACAAAAAGAAAAGAAAAACGCAGAAAATGGGAAAGAAAAATGCAGAAAATAATTATATTTATACCTAGGGTTAGGTGAAATAGCAACGGAATTAGCAACGAAAATGATACCGTTGCTAAATAGCAACAGAAACTACATTCCGTTGCTATTATAGCAACAAAAATTAAATACCGTTGCTAAATTAGCAACGAAAAAGTTTCGGTTGCTAAATTAGCAACGAAATCGCCTTTCAGTTGCTAAATATGGCGGCAATTGAGGGAGGGAAAATTTGGGATAAAAAATAGCAACGGAATATAATTTTCGTTGCTATTTTTTATCCCAATTTTTTCCTCCCTCAATTGCCGCCATATTTAGCAATGAAAATGCGATTTCGTTGCTAATTTCTGTTGCTAAATAATGGCGCTAAAATCTCCCTCCCTTTTTAGCAACGGAGTATAACCATTTGTATTCCATTGCTAAATCAATAAAATCTCAACCAATTTTAGCAACGGAAATTAATTTTCGTTGCTAAATAGCAACGGAATTTATTTTCCGTTGCTAAACAATTTTGTTGCTATTTTTTCGTTGCTATTTTACTGTTTTCTTGTTGTGGTGGGATTAAGTAATTGGTTTATATGTATATACATGCCATTAGTATATATAAGTGGTTAAGATGATAGCAAAGACGGAAGTAGTAATGACACTCAATAAGGTAGTGAGGTAATAGATAAAAGGTTAATGTTGTTATTTGACTCATAGTTAATGGAAGATCAAGTGTGTTTTTTCGTAAATATTTATGACATGATTGAAGTATAAGTACCCAAAAAATTTATTCCATAGTAATGACTATAGCTATAGCATATGAGTACATTTCGAGGATAAAATTTGCTTAGTGGGGGAAAATTGTAATGTCCCAAATACTAGATTAGTCGAAAATAGTATTTTTCGATGATGAATAGTGACACCAGGGTGAATAATATTTCCCGGAGTCAAATAATATTTTATTTGATTATTAGAAAGAGAATGTCAGCTGGAGCCCGTAGTTCAAATTTGGAATCAAAATGATGTCAAATGAGTATCCAAAAGCTGAAAATAAGAAAATTTTATGGTTTCGGTTCAAATAGTGCCGGGGTTGACTAAGGTTTGATCGAGACTTTAAAAATAGCAAATAACATCTAAAAATTACCATAATTTTTAGATTTATATTAAATGATATGTAAAATTATATGGTAATAAAAAAATTAATTTTTTGGTGATTTTGAAAAATTAATTTTTTTGTGATTTTGAAAAATTGGATTATCAGACTTGTAAAAGTGAACCAACTAGGGAAACAGTCTCTGGTTAATTCAAAAATATTCGTCGAGCCTAATGAATATATTTTGAGAATTATGAAAGTATTTTTAGGAAGATTCGAATACAGAAAATAAGAGAAAAATAATGATTTCGGTTTAAATAGTAATTGGTTGACCGTGAGTTTGATCGAGGCTTAAAAATAGCTAAGGATCTCAAAAAATTGCAGGAAGTTTTAGTTGGGCTCTAATTAGTTTTTAAAATTATTTAGTAGTAAAATTTTGATTTTACGGTAACATCGAAAATTGGTTAATCTGACCGATTTGAGTGAATCGAACCAAAAATGGACTCTGATTAGGCTGAAAATTTTTATATGTGCTGAATTATATATTTTAAGAATTATGGAATTAAATTTGGGAGAAATTGAGCTTGAAAAGTGGAAGAAATAATGTAACATCCATAACATACCTAACACTGTTTCGGTACACTGCAGGCCGAAATTTTTTTTCCAACTTATTCTTTTTAATTATAATCTTAAACTTAGTTATAGAAATAACAATTCGCCGATGACCTATAACTGTCCAATTTACTATGCACTTAATAAAATTTTGGCAATACAACGGCTATAAATTGCTCTAACCCCCTAAAACGCAAACAATATCTACAGCCTATCAGAGGCACAACAGTCATATGTATATTATCAAATCAAGCATTTATATATTCAAACCATTCATTTTGATTTATCACGAACATTCCATTTCACCAACTAAGTCTCATATTCATCACCAAGTAATGATATATTACAGTCCCAAAATATCAACTCCAAAGTTTATTTACATCATACAAACCATAAGTATTATGTTCATATATATATATGCCACAAAAATTCAAAAACTCTACTTTAATCAAAGAAATCCTTCAGGGCATATTCTTGCTCCCGCTCCTGCGTACCTGCACGCAGTCACAACTACACGCTGAGCATTGACATGCCTAGTGGTGACTAACAATCTAAATATTTTCTATACTTAACTTAAAATAGTGCAATTATTCAAAAATTCTCCATGTTAATTTCTCAAGCAATTTCAAATAACATTTTCCCTTTTAATTAACATTTTCAAATTGCTAATACACTTTTATTCTTTAAATGCTTATTTCTTATCAAATTGCACATTTAGTTCAAACTTTTACTTTTTATCAATTTAGTCCCTCTTTCTTGTTAATTTACAAATTTAGTCTTTTATGCTTCTTTTTAACATCTAAACTATTAATTAAGGTACTTATCCTTAATTTTACACTTAGTTACACATTATTATATAAAATTATATTTTAGTCATTGTTGACCATAAAACTTCATTTTAATATATTTTAACCATTAATTGGCTGTTTTATTCTTAATTAAGCAATTCTTAATTAATTTACTTAACTTTTACTCTTTTGGAAAAAAATTACAATTTTGCCCCTAAACTTTCTTTTTCTTTCAAATTAGTCCTTTTTCACTTTTAATTAACATTTTTCATTTCTTTTTCATATTTTCTCATTCTATTTTTATTATGCCCCTAGTTCTGACCCGACAGAAAACTCTAAACCGGATATACGGGACGTGGACCCCATAAGGCCACAAAAGAGATAGAGAAATGACCCCTAGAGGGCCAATTCTTACAAAGCAGAGAACAGAGACAGAGTAGCTATGGTGATCAGAGATCCAATCCATAGCATAGCAAATGGTCATGACTTGCACCGCGGTACAGAGATATCCCTATAGCCAGTCAATTATATCTTGAGCTAGTTTTTACTGCCTGATTATTTCTAAGAGCATTATTGTATATACCTTTAATTATACACATTACACAATTTATTTCAAAAATACCTTAATATTGCATATAAGTTTCTTAAAATTTTATATGCACACTTTTCATTTTTATTTCAATTATTTCCTCATTTTATTGAATTATATCCCTATAATTCAATATTTTTCATTGAACATATTCAATATTATAATTCTCATTTATTCATAATAAGTCCATAAATTCCTTAAAAATTTATTTACACATTATTTCACATCTACTACACAAATTTACCCAATTTATGCACTATATTTCTATAATTCATCAATTTCATTACTTACATACATTATTAACAAGCTTTAAAAATTTCCAATAAATTTCATAATTCATGTAAAAATTCATGGATGCTCAAAATAACAATTATAATTAATTTAGGCTACTAATTACCATTTTCATGCAAAAATCTCAATTTTTCCCCTAGGAAAAATTTCGGCCAACCTACTAACAAGCCCTTAAAATTTGTATTCTTCCTTTTAATTACTCACATAACATTAATTATGTCCCAATTTCATTTCCCCCAACTTAATTTCAATATTTAAGCAATTTAGCAAATTTTTTTCCTAATTACATAAAGAGAATTAATTCAAATAAATAAAAAATACTTAGATTTATTAGTCACATACCACAATATCTTGATCAAGGGTGCCTAGCCTTCCTTCTCTTTACCCTTATCCTTTGAATTTCTTCTTTCACCTTCCACACCTAATACAACTAGCCCATTAAACCTTAGTTTTTTTTTCATTTTATTGATCTCAATGCCAAATCCAAGCTAAAAATCATAAACTACACCTCAAAATCCATGAAAAAACACTAAAAAATAATTTAAATCCATAAATTTCTTAACTTCCAACTTACCTTAATTTCTTTAACCACTTGATTTCTAGCCTTCTCTTGCTCAAACCAATTGATTAAGGCTACTAGGGTGAACTAGAGAGGTAAAAATTTAATTTTTATGTTGGGAATTATGAGTGATTTGAAGTGAAAGAAGAAGAAATCAAAGAGAGAAGAATGAGAGAGTATTTCAACCAACTAAGGAGGAAGAGAGGAGACCAGCCAAATCTTGAAATTTTTTAGATATTCTCTCTATTTATACCTCTCAAGTGAGCCTAAATATGGGCTTGATTTATGGGCTTAGCCCAATTATAAATTTAAGCTCATTTTAGGCTATTTAAGGTCCAAACCAAATTCTCTATTTTTTCACTTCAAATTACTTCAAAAATAATTCCATAAATTTTATCACATCAAAAATAGCTAGTACACAAATTTTTGGCTCAATCAGAGTCTGTTATCGATCCGATTCAAACTTATCAGTCCAATTCAATAACTACTGGTGTCACCAAAAAATTTCATTCTCATCACTAAAATATTCTAAACAAAAATTCATATAGGCATACAAAATCTAGCAATTTTCGGAGTTCATTTACTATTTTTAATTATTTACACAAAATCAAGTCACCTTCCCTATCGGAAAAATTGACTCGCTACCTTTTTCGTAATTTTGACCTTTGGAGGTCTATTTGATCTCAATTTCACTTCAAATTTTAATCCCCAACTCTCCATGACCAGTACTTTCTGATGGTCTAATAAAATATTTTTGACTTTTGCGTGTCCTTTCGGGCCCGAAAAGTACTATTCATAATCGAAAAGTACTATTCACGACTGACCTGGTGTTGATGCCATTACAAATAAATTAAGACTATATAATAGGTTAATTAATGGTTTGGGCTGAATTAGGTTAGTTCAATTGGCTAGGCTATGGTTTGGCCAATTAAGAGGGACTATATAAAGGTTGAAAGATCTGCTCATCTCCTGAATTTTCTCTTCTTTTCTCCCACTCTTCATGGCCGAATGGTGTATTCTTCAATTCTCCATAATTTTCTTCATCGTTTTTCCAAAGTTCTTACCAAATCCAACATTCTCTAGTAATATTCAGCCCTTCTTTTCATTGGTGAGCATCTCTAAAGCTCATTTGAATTTAAATAAATGGGAGAAAATAAGTAGAAAAGATTATATACTAAAATTGAAGTAAGTGGTTTTGAGGTTTTTAATTTAATTTAAAGGTTATATAGATAGTTTGAAGGATGTAGAGCATGTATATGTAATTATATTGAATAAAGAAAGCAAGCAATTAATGGATTTGTGTCCTTGTCTTTTCGACCATAATAGATAACAAGAAAGGAGAAAGAGTTTCCATGGTTAAAGGTAAAATATAGAAGGTTTAGAGTATGAAGAACAAGAGTACAAGGTAAGTGGATACACTATCCCTAATTTTCATTGATTTGGATTTGATTTATGGTTATGTATATTATACATGTATATAATTGATGCATGAATAATTGAAATAATTGTTATAGAAATGGTTAAAAGGATTAAAAGCGATGTTTTGATTAATTAGAAATGAAAAAAATAAGTTTGAGGTGAAAAACTTGAGAGGGCCGAATAGAATAATTAGGTTTAGTATAATAATTTTTAATGTGTATGATCAATTAAGTGTAAATTAGTGATAATAATTAATTAATTAATTAGATGGATCAAGTGTTAAATATATCAAAATAAATTATGTGTGAAAAATAATCATGATGGCCGAATATATGTATAAATATACTTAATGTCTATTTTAATTGAAAATGTATATTAAGTGTATAATATGGATTATTGGTATGTTATGAAGTTAAACTGATGAAATAAGAAAGAAAAATAAAAGAAGAAAGGAAGATTTAAAAGAAAGAAATTACAAGTTTAGGGGTGAAAATTGTAATTTGCAAAATATTGAGGAAAAATGATAAAAATGTTAAGTCAAGTAAGATAAAGGTTAATTAATTGAAATGAATAATTAATTGAGTGTTAAGTGTGAATATATATATATATATATATATATATATATGAAATCTTGGGACTAAACCAATTTTTTACAAAAGAATAGTGAATTATTAGTGCAAAATGTATAATAGTGGAAAATTTGTAAATAAATGAAATAAAAGGTATTTTCATAATTTAATAAAAAACGAAGGATAAAATGATAATTCAACTTTTCTAGGGACTAAATTGTAGTTCTATGAAAGTATAATGAATTAAAAATATAGAGTATAGAACCGATAAAAATTTTGCAACTAAGAATGAACAGAGGGATAAAACTATAAACTAATGAAGCTCAGGAACTAAATAGTAATTTTTTCTTATATAAAAGTTTAAGTGTGAAAAAAGAAACAAATAATGGTAATGTGAGTGAAAAGTGTAAAAAGTAAAGTAAAAATGAGATTTAGAATGAAAAAGGACCTAATTGAAAAGAAATAAAAAGTTTAAGGATAAAACGGTAATTTTTCTAATTATTGAGTTTAGTGAGTAAAAATAACAAAGAAATGAATAAAGGATAAAAATGTTAAGAAATAGTGGGCAAATAGCCTGAAATGAACTATTATGAATTGAAAGGACTAAAATGAAATTTTTGCATGAAAAGTTAAGAAAAAGATCAAATGGTAATTTTGTATGCCAATAAATGTATACGGAGTGAAAATAAGTAAATTAGTGGTAATTTTGTAATTAAAGTGTAAAAGAGAAATTTTTGCAATTAAATGAAAAATTAAGGATTAAATTACAAAGTGTACCAAAGTAATTGTATTAATTGATATGAAATTTATATAAATAATTTTGAGAAATAAATTGTATTATGTTTGAAACAAAATTATTGAATTATAGTGAAATAATTCATAAAATGAGTGAAAATAATGAATTATAATGAGATAATTCATAATATGTGTAAATGTGATGAAAAAGTAGAATGGTTAGTGAATGAAATGTAAAAGCAAGTGAAAAAGTCAGATGTGTAAAAGTGAAGAAAGAACTGAATGAACAGTATACTGAAATGACAAGAAAGAATTGAATGAACAGTGTACTGGAATGAAAAATCAAATGAAATATCAGAAATGTGAAAAGTGATTCTAGAATGAGCAAAAAATATTGCCCTTAGTATTGGTCTAGCGATTTAAATCTAATTCAGGATATAATTAGCTAATCATAGGGACACTCATACCGCGGTGCAAGTTATGACGACTTGCTTTGCTATTGTAGGATCGCAATGATCTTTCATAGTTTCTGTTTTGACTACTCTATTCTGATCTGAGGTGGATTGGTCATTCGGGATCATCCCCTACTATATTGTACTACGTGGGATCCATATTTCGTATATCCGGTCTGAAGATTTTTTTTGGAAGTGTACTAAGGGCATAATGGTAATAATGATATAAAAGTACAAAATATGAAGTGTGAATGGAGTCAAAATGATAATTTACCCAAATAATGATTTTAATGGGTAAAAGTGATAAAATTGTGAATTTATGAATAAAGAATCATAAAATGGTGAACGAATAGCTTAAAAGTAATCCTTTGTAGTCTCGAATGATCAAAATGCAATTTAACATGAAAATGTTAAAACAAATACTAATTGATAAGTTGTATGCTAAATAATGGATTTAAAGTGAAACTAAGTATACTAATAGCAAAATTGTAAATAAAATGTAAAATGACAGTTTTGGAAACAATAGAAAAATTAGAAAATATGCATATAATTTGCCATAAAATGGTATATTTGACATGAAATGGTATGTTACATGTCAAATAAGTGAATTAGTGTGAAGTAAAGATAAGTAGCGGTATTAGTGTAAATATATGATAAAAGAAAGCACCACTGTAATTTAACGAAAGTATAGGGACTAAATTATAATTTAGCAAATAGAATGTTAAGTGGAAAATGAAACCGTGAATGAACCCTTGTATGTGGTAAGGTAGGGACCAAAAGTAAAATTTTTACACTTAAGTGAAAATTGGGACTAAATTGAAATTGTTCATACCATAACATGTATTAAAAATGAAAGAAAGGAAAAATTAAACCTTAAAAGTATATGTGACTAAAATAAAAATATCCCTTTTAAGATAAGTAATTTATCTGGGTGAATGAATATATATCTGAATGATCAAATGATTGTGCAAGGAATAAAAAAATGAAGTTAAATTTCCAAGTGAAAAAGAAATGTGAGTAAACGTATTTGTAAAAAGTGAAAAAATGGTATTAAAATGTAAATGATAAGAAAATAGTATATTAAGAATCAAAATTTATAAACTGCATAATGAGCAGTAAATAAAATGTATAAATAAGTTCAGTTATTAATATTAAAGTAATTAATTATAATTGAAAGTTAATATGGTAAATGACTGAAAGATAACATAAAAATGAAATTGATAATTATATCCTTGAGAATGATTGGAAAAGTTTTTCATGATTGAATGCATGTGTGCATGATTGTATGATGCACATCAAAATAAGAAAAGGAATAGTTAATATTAAAGAATGCTCATGAAAGCATGCATGCATGTATGTATGTATGTATGTGCGTATGCATGCTTGTATGTGCATGTGTGAATGATATTTTTGTGGAAAGTTTGGGATATGTATCTACCACTAGCCATTTTGTTGCTCAACGCGTAGTTTGTTGACTGCACACGGGTTAGAAAGATAGAAAGATGGATAGCCAAGGCTACAGTGTTGATCAGGATCAAAGCGGAGTTCAAGGATGTTAGTTGGCATGGCATGTATATATGTGTATATTAGAGATATAATGTATGAACTGTACTTGTGTAATATTTAATTGCAATTATGTTTTCCATATGGTTATGTTATATGGAACGAATGTATTTATGTTTTAAGAAAACTTTTTTTAGCAAACTGTTTAATGTAGACATATTCATTATTGCCTTTCTGATGTGATATCCAATCATTGTACGTTTGGTACAATGCTATAAGGGTGTTACAAACTCTCCTTGGTTCTATTTTTCTCTATTAGCAAGATGAAGAAATTCAAATAATCTCTTGGATGCCAATTAGGGTGTCCACTTTCTTGCAAAGCTTACCCAATCAGCCTATACTTCATTGCTATAGTTTCTCTAGTCCAATGCAATATTTCCTCAATAGTTTCACCATCAGGCTCCCCTTCAGGCCACATTAGAATTAAAATATACATTGAAAATCTCTCTTTGGCCTTGATCTTGCTAACTAATTTTTTGTGCAATCTCAATTGGAATCAAGTTATTGCATCCACAATGCTTATCTTCTTCTCATAATGGCACCCACCAATAAAGTATTGATTCTCTATGTATATAAATGTCTCTGCTTTTCTTATTGCTTCTACATAACCTTGGTGGATACTTGCCTCAATCTTCAACTAATTTCTCTCCATTTGGGTACCAACCGATATGCAGTATATCGATCGAAAGAATTGAACTTTCTAGCTTCCATCATTGGAAATGCTTGAAATTTGAGGTGGGTGCACAAGATTTTGAATTGAATTGATAGGAATCAACAAAGAAAGGTCACATTATTTAGTCCATCTTTGTTCAAAATTGGTCAATATATCCCAAGTTGTCTCGCCAATTACACAAGAAAGAGTATTATGCCATGGCTTTCTTAGCCCTCCTTTGTGAAGACTAGCACCTGTTATACTTGTTTGATAAAAATCACTACAATGTGAGTTTACATTGAGTGTAACATCTTTATCCTATATCCTAGCTATATCACTTTATCCTCATCATTAAAAATGTTTTTCTCTACTATTAAATCATTAACCAAACTATATAGTGGTCATATAAGATAAATTAAACTATAATATATAAACTTAACTATTAAAATGTTTACTTACAATAGAGTCTCTTTAAAATATTGCAATGTTTCCTATACAAAATAAACTGTACTTTATACAAAATTTCAACACAATTTAAAATCCTCCACATACAAAAGGAACCAAAATAAAGACTATATACTTTTTAATATTTAAGAATTTGTGTTGGCCAACTCGATGCAGATATCAAGCCTTAGAGGAACTTCTATCCTTGCTACCTACACTGATAAAAACTCATGCTAAACTATAAAGCTTAGTGGGGAACTTAAAATATGATAAATGACCACTCATAATGATCATCAACAAGCACTCAACATGTTTCAAATATTACAATGATCCAATATTAGAGATACAATCTAGGAGATCAAATAAGAATTAACATTTAGGACAACTTATAAAAATCATATGATTCAATGATAGTAAATTGACATTGCTGCTTTATATACACAACATTTAATCATAAAAGCATAATTATCTATTATTAATCTTATATACAATCTCCATAAATATTGAAATTATTTTGAAATGAAATTTAGAATTTTCATGCTCTATGAAACTTAAATTAAACATTAAACATTTTTTAACTTTGGTATAAAGCCTGTACTATTCTAAAAAATTGATAACAGGTTATACAGAAGCATCCGAAGGTACGAAACAGTGCGATCGATCAAACGAACCCAAACAGGGTCGCGTACAACCAAAATAGGATTGTTTATGATCCAAACAGGACCATATCTGTCTAGTTGCCCAAATGGGGTCAACTACAACCCAAACGGAGTTGAAAATTATCCAAATGGGGATCATGTCTATTTAGTCACCCAAACGGGGTTGACTACAACCCAAACAAGGTTTAAAATTTGCAGCAGCGAGGGATCCTTATAGGCATGCCTATCTATCCACATCCTAAACTCAACGCAGGCAATTAAATCTCTTTACAAAAACTCACTTTGTGTTTTCTTAACTTTATTCGAATATATAAATATATATACATTTATAAAAATGTGTACTCATGTGAAACTATGTAAGGTAATCAACATGCAATCAATTCCACTTTTGAGTATTTCTATTCTTTTTTTATTTTGCAAGGAGATTAAGGCATGTATCTCCACTTGAACAACATTTATCATCATGTTATATTGAATACATCTATTTAAAATATACATGCCAACATATCTATATTTTTATGTTTCTTCCAAACATGCCTTGTGCTCAAGAATACATTTGAATATGCTTATAAGTTCATACTTGCTCAAGCTTCTTCATATCATACTTGTGTGATATATTTATAGGAACCATAATTATATGCAAATGCATATACTTATCTATATTGTCATTTGGTAAATGCATATTCATACATTTCACTTTGAACATACCTTTTGCATCTTTACACTAAAATTTATTTCAAGATTTAAACCCAATCGTGAATGATCGTACTATATTTATGTCTATACGTACACATATACCCTACTAATCTCATTACTTCTTTATATATGCAATGTTGACATTTTAACCATAAGCATAAAAATAACTTCAAGGAATCAATAACAATCATATATATGTGTGTGTGTGTGTGTGTGTGTGTGTGTTAGCCCATTCAAGAACAAGTCATATAGTTTCATTGATATGTATACAACAAGGTACCATCATCTTTACATATAAATATATATAACATGACATGCTTTCATTTCTTGATGCACTTACCCTAAAATAAAATGAACATTCATGGGTAACATTTTAATATTGAACTATCATATATATACATATCCATATCTACAATTAAGTATGTTCATATATTTATATATACATCTTCAAGAATTCATGTATATATAATCATGTCTTCTATTATTAGTGTTCACTAATAACTTTATTCACATATCTCATTATGTTTCACATATGCTTAGGGTCACAATTTACTTTTATTTGATGCTTATAATGCTCTAAAAATATTTATAAAGGTTTAGACAAACTTCGGTATCAATTTGGGGATTAAAAATCAAGTTTAAGTGAAATTGGGGAGGGTCACAGTCATTACCAAATGATTACTGACCCTGACATAGGTTCACTTTCAATTTTGGACTAACCTCACGGTCATTACCCAAAAAGGTACTAACCGTGACCTACATTCTGAATAAAAATAGATTTGGAACATTTTGCATACAGTTATTTGAAACATTTTGCATACAGATCTTTGTTTTCTACTCTTTTTACAAATGAATCTTTTTATGCACTTATTTCAGAGTTACCTTTTTCATTTTAACTGAACAACCATTCATCTTTTAATCATTTTACTTTTCATTTAACCTTTACTTTCAGAATTTCATTACTTAGTCATAATTTTACATTTAAATACAATATTGTCATTTTTGACTTTAAATACACAAATAGTACTATTTTTCGATTTTTTTATTTATTGTACAAGCATTACTTATCATTTTATTCTTATAAAACATTTTCTTTTCATTTTTGCTTTTAATTACAACCTTTGGGAACAATTTCAGTTTTATCCCAATTTTTCATTTTTCTTCAGTCAAGTCTTTTTTCATTTATAACATTTACATTCAATTTACTTTTACAAGTCAAATTTATTCATTTCAATGCACTCCTAGTGCAATATGACAAAACTCTAAAAAAGGATATGCGGGACATGGATCCAAAGGTCCTACTTATAGAGAAATGACCCCCAAGGGACCATTTCTCAAAAAACACATCATTAACACTTTCACTTTCACTTTAACACTAAAGTTATGGAGATCAAAGATCCTACCCATAGCAAAGCAAGTCACGATGACTTGCACCGCGGTATAGGGTGTCCCTATGGCTAGCCAATTATATTCTAAATAAGAATATCACTACCTGACTATTGCTAAGGAAAAAAACAATTAAGAACTTTCTGAATGATTTTCAACTTCAATAATTTTAATTTCTTTTTTTTACTTAAAACAGTACATTTTGTCAATCGTACTATTTTTAGTGCTTTTGACTATTCAGTAACTGTCTTTTCGATTCACTTTTTCTTTAATTATTTTACAATAATTCAATTTGAACATTTAATATTTTTTGGACATATAACTTTTAAATATTACTTAATTTTAGGTGAATATTCTTTTAATATTTTTATACGCTTGGTGAATTATATTGTTATAATTTCCTATTTCTTATTATTTTATTTTTTTAACACTTTGTGAATTATTTTGCTAATAATTCGATAACTTATTTTTTTTACAATCTTTCACACTTTTTTAGTCCAAAAATTCAGTTATTCGGATATGCCATCTTTTATTAGGTTGGTGAATTAATAATTCACCCTTTTAATATTTTTTTCTTTGTATGGACTAATTTATTTTGATAAATTAGTAAATCATTTATTTCGTAGTTTTTTTTAACAATTATGAATTATATTATTATAATTCATTATTTCATTTTTCAAAATTGCAATAATTAGTTTTTTCTTTTCTTTTATACAGGAATAATTTAATTCATATTAATTTTCCATCTTTTACTTGTTTATTGAATTATTTCTCAATAATTCAATATTTTTTTATTTAACATATTCCTTATTATATTCCAAAATATTCTAATAATTCATATAAACTCTTAGAAATTTATATGCATATTATTGTACAATTACTATTATTTTTCACTTTCTTTATGAATTGTTTTACAATAATTCTTCATTTACACTTAGCACATACACCAATATTCAAATTACAAATTCTTTAAACATTTCCATATTTTATCTAAAAAATTCATGGACAATTTAATTTTATGCCTATTACCATTTTAGGATATAATTCACTAATTTCATTAATTTTATTATCTAATAAATATTTCAAAAATATTCAATTAACTCCAATAAAATTTATGGATGCATTATTTCATAATCCCTATCAAATTAAAGCTCAATTTCATCCAATTACATAACATATACTTTATTTCATTTGTAAGGAAATTTTGGCTCATATAGAAAATTGCTTAATAAATTTCTTTAACTCAATTTACACATTATAGTAAGCTTAATTAAAATCTAATTGAATAATTATAACATTAATTTTAAATTTTACTCAATAATTCAAGATTTTTTCTTAATAAATTTAAAGGAAAAATTCAACAAATTTAGGAAAAATTAAAAGATTTCGTAGTCACATACCTTAACGATCGAATTCGCTCCGATTTGCTTAATAATTTGCTCGTCGGATCGATCACCGGAGGCTCATCGGAATCTCACCGGTGACAATCCGACACTGTCATCTCATAGATTGGGACCTCTTGACTTTATTTTTGGTGGTCACGTGCCCACCTGTTGGCTGGTTTGGTCGGAATCGAAGCCAAAAAGTTTCGCCTCCTCCAAGGTAGATCTACCCATCGTCTGCGAACGAGGAGGAGTTGTGGGTACCGGAAGACTCACCTCGTCATCAGAAATTAATCGATGGTGGTGGCCAGCATAAGGCGCAGCCGGCGTGAGGTGGGTTTGCGTCATCCCTGCCTTGCGTCGTCGTCTACTTCTTTCCTTTTTTTTCTTTCTTTCATTACTTTTATTCCTTTCTTTCTTTCATTCATTCTTATTTAATTTACAATGTATATGGCCCGAAAGTTCTAGGCCTCTTTTTTTTTTGTATTACATTTGATCATCTTTTTTCTTTTTCTTTTTTTTTTTTTCCTTTCATAACTCTTATTCTTTATTTTTACAAAGATTGTGGCCAATTTTTTTCCCGAACTGTCCAGGGAGTTTTTTTTTTACACACACACACACACACACATATATATATATATATATAATTCATAAATTTTACCACTTTAGCCCCTTAAATTTTTTTTCTCTAACTTTCAAAGATTTTATTCATTTAAAATCAATTTCATAATTCTTATCACATCAAAAATAGCTGGAACACAAATTTTTGGCTCAATTGGAGTCTGTTATCGGTCCAATTCAAATTTATCGATCCGATTCGATAATTATCAATGTCACCAAAAAAATTCAATTCTTATCACCAAAATATTCTGCACAAAATTTAAGGTAGACTTGCAACATTTGACAATATTCGGAGTTCATTTGCTATTTTTAAAAATTATATAAAATCAAGTCACATTCTTTACCAAGGAAATTAACTCGCTATCTTTTTCATATTTTTTACTTTTCGAGGCTCATTTGACTTCAATTTCACTTCAAATTTCAATTCCGAACTCACCATGACCATTACTTTCCGATTGCCTAATAAAATATTTTTGCCTTTTGGATGTACTTTTTGGCTCGAAAAATACTATCCACTGTCAAAAAATACTGTTCACGGCTAATCCGATATTGAGACCGTTACAATAACAATAACTTCAAGGAATCAATAACACACACACACACACACACACACATATATATATATACATGTGTTAGCCATGTAAAGCGCCTAATTGTACTCTAGGAGGAATTCTAACCAATTAATAATATATTTTTAATCCAACTTTATATGTTCATGGATGCCACTGTAAGTCGGCAATAGAAGAAATATTTCTAAAGAGAGGGGTAAAATTATCTTTTCACACTAAGCCTTGTGTACTTAAAAATTAAAAGAAAATGTGTAGTTGGGGGCTTAATTGAAAGTTCAAAGTATAAGTTATGGGGCAAAAGTAGAAATAAGGGAAGCTAGGGAGTTAAGAGCAATTTCACCAAAAATCTCCCAAGTGGTCCAATTGCATCTTGACACCTAGTCTTCTAGTGTGTCTTAAGAGTTAAAGAGAGATGGGAGTATTTAATGTGGTGGCTAGCCATTTTAAGGCTGGAATCTTAGCCATTTTAACCCTAAATAAGCCTAAATCTCTCTCTATAGCTCTCTCACTTGTTTCCTTGAAAGAGAGAGGAAAAAGCTAGCTAATAGCTAAACTCTAAAGGTATTATACATGTTTTTTCTAATTTTCTTTATGTATGCAGTAATTTCATTGAAGGAAGATATATGTGTATTTATGGTATCATTTTCTTTATATAGAAGGAGAAGGAAGCAAAAGGAAAGGGAAAGAAACACTACAAGGGTGAAGAAGTGGTTGTTGAGCTTAAAAAGGTATGGAAACTTTTCGTACATGAATGTGTGTGTAATTTGATAATTGACATGAGAAACATGATTATTGATATGTGCATATGTTTTTCCTATGGAAATTAAGCTTTAGATGGCTTGGAAACCAAATTATGCAAGTAGCTTTAAAATCATAAAAATCTGTTTATAGTTCATTTAACCAGTCTGGACTATTTTGGCTATATCTTAAGTTAGAGTGACTCAAATTGAGAAATTCCAGTTGGGCTATAAACTAGACATTATATCTTGATTTTGTATGATAGTGAAAATTCGGATTGAATTATGTGTGTGGCTGTTGCCCTATCATTGGGAGTAGTCTGTGATTTTTGTTGAATATTTTGAGATGTACAGATTTTATTGGAGTTATTTTTTATGATTTGAAAACTAGAAACATATATGAATAACTTTTCAGAAAGCCACTTTGGCTAAAAATGTTCTTTTGAAGGTCTTAAAGCATGTACAAACCGAGATTGGAAATCTACCTCACGGCAGAATGGACCTCACGATCAGCAAGTTTGAACTAATGACCATGAAGTAGTCCATTTTTCAGTCCAAAACTGAAACTAACCCTATGTCACGATCAATAGGTCTGATCTAATGATCGTGACCCCTTTTCGTGACCCAAAGTCATGGTTACCAGCATATAAGTAATGACCGTGAGGTAGTTTTGTCTTAGTCCAGAACCTAAATGCAATATATGTCACGATCAACAGGTTATACCTAACGATCGTGACCCATTTCTCATAACCTAGATCGCGATTACCAGAATTTAAGTGCTGACCGTGACCCTCCCCTGATTTATAAGAACATGAATTTTAATACTCCAATAAAGGCTTAAGTCTGCTTAATCTCCTCCTAAGTCTTGTAAACCATTTTAAACATAAAATACATAGTATTATACAAAATTAACCTTATAAAATATATAAGGCATACAAAAGTAAAGTTATAGTATTTAATGCATAAATGTGCCTACTTAGTATGATTGCCTCGTGAAGATTATACCAGTGTGATTATTGGCTATGCCATGATAGCTAAAGAACAATATTGTATCATTGAGATAACACATTATTTGATGAATTGTATATTATAAATCAAATGATATATGAATATGATCACTTTCCTGCACATAGAACTTGGTGGTGGATAGATAGGCATGCCTATAGGGTTACAGTCGCAGCTGCTACAGTTTAACCCCATTTGGATCCACAGTATATTCTCATTGGGACTACAGTTTTGATCCCATTTGGGTCCATAGATTCAATACCTTTGGGTATTTATATGATTGATACCTACGGGTATCCACACCATCCATTATCCACACCCACAGAACTCTAGCAGGCATTTCACAGAGCAAAATGAACAGCATATGTTTGATGATAAATAATTGATTAACTCACTATGATTTATCATTATACATAAATGCTACAAGATTAAATATGATATATGAATTGATATGATTGTAACACCCTATACCCGGCCAGTTAAAAGACTCGGGTATTGGATGTCACCCACGGGTTTGGCTAATTTAAAAACCTTGTTAATTTAATAAACTTTTTGTTCCATATATATATATAAATTTATTTCGATAGAATCTTCCCTTATCTTTAGCAACTTCCTAGGGAAAAGAACAAAAAAAACATTTCTAAAATCATATAACTACTTCACAATCTCGATTAATTAATCACAATTTACAACATCAGCTTCAAAATAACAACTTAATTCACCATAATCATGAGCATTTCCTCATATATATATATATATATATATATCATCAAAATTAAGTAAACAAAGTGAAACATACATAATCGTATGAATATAAATTGGTTCGGACTTGAGATATAGACTCTCAAGCTTCCTACGTATCCCATTTGGGGAATCAAAACCACGTAGTTCTTCATTTCCAAAGTTCAATACAACACTTTAAATAATTAATCCGGGTTGGGCATGTATATCACATCTTGAACTCTTACAAATACATAATTATATTATACACGTCCCTAATTACACCATATACTTCAGATTTTGTAACATACAGTTAATCACGACACAAATATATATATAAAATACTAATCAATCCCAATCATAATTAATTGTAATTAATCATAATTCAAATTAATCACAGTACAAATTCTATAAAATGTGTTTTAAATATTTATAAAATACTTGTATTAACCTTTATTTCATTATTTAATTCCAATATTTGCCTCTAGTATACCAAGTGGGATTTGCATCGAATTGGATAAATAAAATTTAAGTACGGGACCGAGTTCTCGGAACCATATAGCCCACCATTAATACATACTTATTCATATACATTTATGGATCGAGCTTTCGGAGCCATCCAGTTCATAACTCAATTTAATCACATACACCGGAAGAGCTCTCAAAGCCATTCAATCTGGTAATACATGTCTGAATGCGGTATTTATGGACCGAGCTCTCGGAGCCATCCAGTCCATAACTCAATTTAAGTCTATTAAACTTTATAAATCAACTAAGTAATTAACACAAACTGGTCTACTAAAAGAGATTTAATTAATTACACTTTGTATTCTACAGGCTCACCAAAGTTAAATCCATTTATTCCTATTTACTTTTGGTTGTAGTTACCCATGTTCATTTTTATAAACACTTATAGCAATATACATTTTTATTATAATCACAATTTCTCAAAAGAAAGGATAATTCGCAATAATAGAATATTAACAAGCAAGGTCGGAGGACATTCTTGCAATTAGAGCCATGACATCCTTTTAGACCTCACAACTACCAAATAAATAATACAAAGCTAATCCATCCTAATGAAATTCAATTGGTCAAATTTTGCTCTAAAATAAAGTTATTAGGGATTTTCCTGATGTTATATCTAATTAAAACAAACAAGCCATAATATCCCAACAAAATATATATATTCTAATAGACAGGTCACAAGTAATAAAAAATATAACACCTTCGAGTTGTATTAAATGCAAATTTGCAACATTAAAAATATGTTTATAATTTCATGGTAGACAGCTCAAATAAAGGAATTTGCATTTGTTGGATGGCTAATGATTTTAGTTTTAAATAAAAATAACTTATGATTATAACTTAACATAAATTTCTGATATGTAACATTAGTAGAAGAACTTTAAAATCATAATGCTAAATAACAAGAATATTTATACATATAAAAGGACAAAATAGACATAACAACATATTATTTAAAATGCCAAATAATAAAATATTAGTTGATAATGTTATTGGCTATAAATCATCTTTCATTCGTCAAAAGCATTTGAGATGTTGTCTACTAACAGCATTTACGACATAATTTAAAGTGTATGTATAATTAAGTTTGATAGCTGCATATCAATAAATTGTTATTACTTACATTTCTACTAACAATATACATCAGCACATAATATTTAACATGCTGGTGATGAACAATTAATATATGATTTATTCATTACAGTTGTAACTCACATCAAATGTATCAACATGTACAAGATATCATTTTATTTTCAAACAGTCAACATGATATAAAAACAAATATATACATCCACCATTATTAGCATGTACTAGTGCAACAACTAATTAAACCAGTAAAAATCCCATGGTTTTTACTAAGCTAAATCTTACTGGATTTAAACAAAAACCAAAGTTCGTCAACCAATATTTCCTTCACCAGTATGATGAGAAATGTTAACTAGGCATCGAATTATATGGTAAACTAATAAATAAGGCTCATTAATTTAGGCACCAAAGGTAGCCCATTCAATTTACAATTTTTCAAATCTTTCAATCAAATTATATGAATATAATGATTTTATTACTTGGTTCACTAGAATAACTAGACTGTCCATAAATGACATAAACAAAAGGAGGTTGAAAAGTAAAATGAACTCACAATCAACTCTGCAAACTAGTATAATAACTAGCATTCACATATACGTTCTAGTTCAACAAAAACTAAGGCAATTTCCATTAAAATTTCAAAATTTATTTAAATGAACTTAAAGATGTAATTTTGGTAGTCACGTATCAATTGAAATCGAATTCCTGCAATTTTTCTCTATTTTGTCCGTTCCTGTGCTCATCGGATCGGTCATCGGAGCTTGATAAGAGTTTCGCCGGTGCGAAATCAAGGACACTTGGAGGTTGCTATCGTCGTAAGGAGTCCAATGGTGGTGATCATGCGCCCAACGAACACTGTCGAAGGCCTAAATCTAACCCAAAAACAACAAATACCTTGATCGTCGATTTGATGATTTCCGGCAAGTGGCAGCTGAAGAAGGGCACTACCGAATTCGCTTAACCATCCAGAACTCACCGGTGTAGATGGCCTTGCAGTTACTGTTGAGGTTCACCGAAAAGGAAAAGAGGATGCTTCAATCAATGGGATGGAAATGGGAGGAAGTGAGGTCACACCGCTGTTACTGGTGGGTGGAGGGGCACTACGATGGTGGTTGGAGATGAGAAGTAGTGGCGGCACGGGAATCGCCAACAAGGGCGTCGTTGACCGGTGGCAGCACCCCTACCTGCGTTCCCTTTTTCCCTCACTCTCTCTTTCTCCTCTTCTTCCCCTTTCTTTTTTTTATTTCTCTTCCTTATTATTTAATTGTTGTTTTTTTCTATGACCAAAGCACTTTATCCCGAGAATTCTAGAGACCTCCTTTAGCATTTCTTCTTCTTCTCCTTATTATTAGTATTAGTAACTAATTTGGTTTAATTTGATTTATTTTTATTTATTTTTTAAGTCCTAAAATACACTTCATTTTTTAAAAAAAAAATCATTAACATAATATCGCATTCTAAGATTACTCGAGTTTCGGGGCATTACAATGATAATTGCCTCCCAATATTATAATCAATGAAAATTATTTAATAAGATGAATGCATTGTGATATTGGCATTGCTTATTATGTGCTTGGGAATGACCACTGTGAGTAGTTGTACGCATATTTATTATTTTCTACTAAGCTGTATAGCTTAGCACGGATGTTTATCCTTGTAGATTCATAGGATAAGTCGTTGTTACAGGGATAAAGCCAACAATCTTAAAGCTAATACCGGATAGGAAAAGGAAATTTTGATGTATGAAATTGTACCATCTTTATCTTTTGGTTATGTATAATACTGTATATTTCTTTTAAAAGCAATGTAATGAATATGTTCTATAAATAATCACTTAAAATAAAGTTATGATGAACCAATATATAGTAAATTACATGACAGGTGAACAAATGAATTATTATTATTATATGTATTGTTGTATTAAAAGTATTAAATTAAGTAACATAAATTTAGATAGACTAGTGTGGTCCTTACAAGCCCATTCAAGAACAAGTCATACAACTAGATATAGTACTTTTGGGTTCATTAATATGTACAAAACAAGTTACCAGCATCTTTACATATAAATATATATAACATTATATGCTTTCATTTCTTGATGCACTGACCCTAAAATCAAATGAACATTCATGAGTAACATTTTAATATTGAACTATCATATATATACATATCCATATCTACAATTAAGTATGTTCATATATTTATATATACATCTTTTAGAATTTATGTGTATATAATCATGTCTTCTATTATTAGTGTTCACTAATAACTTTTTTCTCATATCACATTATGTTTCACATATGTTTAAGGTCACAATTTACCTTTATTTTATGCTTATAATGCTCTAAAAATATTTATAAAGGTTTAGACAAGCTTTGGTGTCAATTTGGGGCTTAAAAATCATGTTTAAGTGAAATAGGAGAGGGTCACAGTCATTACCAAATGAGTACTAACCATAACATAGATTCACTTTCAATTCTGGACTGACCTCACGGCCATTACCTAAAAAGGTAATGACCATGACATACATTCTACATAAAAGACAAATTTCCAATTTCATCTTGATTGCAATTTTTAACCTATCAAACATCATTTTTAGGACAAGTACCTTTCACAAACATATTCTCCTATGTTTCTAGTTTCTAAAACATCAAAAATAACCTTAATAACATATCTATAACTCAAGATATTCAAGAAAAACATGAGCTATTCATAAAACCAAAACCAGATTTTATTACCTCTTAGAAAATTTAGAGAAAACAAAATGGGTATAAAATTAGTCTAACTTTTCTTCATGAAAGTTGTGCTCCTATATGTCTAATTTACCCAAACTTTTGTATCCGAGCATTTCAGCCCTTCTACCAAGATATATGCCCCAAATACTACATTGTATTCTTTGACAGTAAATAGCAGTTCACCATGAGATTCAAGTTAGTATTAAGGACAGTTCAAGGCAAATTCAAAGGTAGGTTCCTTCTACAAAATTGTAAATCAAAATCTTAGGAGGAACTACCAACTAGAATCATTCAAACTTCTATTCTAAAACTCAAGATATTGTTAAAAAAGTGTTGTTAGGTCAAGTGAACCTAAACCCAAAATTTTTGAAATATCCATGCATGTTCATTTAAACTTAGTAATTTTGTTTCCTATAAAATTACTTATCAAATATAAGTTTATACATTCTTTTATCACCAAATTATCTTAACATCACTTCAAAATAACCTCAAATTTAGATTTAACAATTTACTTCTCTAAACTTCATCAAATAACACATGCAAGGGATAAACTCCAATCTCATCTTTACAACTACATCACCATATTAAAATGCACCCATTACACATTTTATCCATATTTTCACACATTACATACACATGCAATATGAGTAGAGTTCCTAAACCTGGACATGCAACTCTAAATTTGTCTTCAATTCCTCTTTTCCATCATTTTTTCTTCTTCCAATCGTCTTGTTAACATAAGTTCTTAAGTACCTCTTTTAATCTAGTCTTCCATCCATGTATTCAAAAAGGAAATGGAGATGATGTTTTTAGGTGAAAAGGGCCATATTACAAAAGATAAAAGACAAAGAATCACAGCTTTTAGAAAGAGTTATGAGAGAAATGAGAGGAAAGATGTTTCTTCTTTCCTTTTCTTTTGAAGAGATGGCTAGCTCCCAATTCCCCAAATTCCCCTTTTAAATACAAGGCATCATTTGATTTTAAATAGAAGATGATGTCAATAATGGTCCACCATAAATCACTTAAAATCTTTCTTCTAATTTTTATTTATAAATCCTCCCCAACTAACTTTCTTATATTACTATTGACCTAATACTTATAATTTTTATTTCAATTGCATACATAGATAAATAACTATTTTACCCTTCGATACATTAATTGATTAAATTCTTAAATCTTGACTTGCAATACATTGTCAAATTATACTAAGTTATACACTTATGTGCCAAATTAAGTCGAGTCACCTTTCATGTAAAAAACAAATTGAATAGATTTTGTCATATTTTTATAAGCAAATTGAATTGGGTTAAAATTTATGCCTCCAATAGACGCACTGATGTGTTAAATGTGATGAAATGCATATTTTATATTGCTCAATTGAATAAAAATTGAAATTTGAGGGGCTTGATAGCAACTAAAAACTTGAAAGGCTAAAATATTAAGTTTTTCTTAATTTTTTTCTTATTTTATTTTACATGGCTTTATCCAAAAAATTATTAAGTTTGATGCAATAAAAATTTGAGATTCATGGATTCAATTGAAAAAAATTCATTTAACGAGAGACAAAATTGAAAAATTTGGACAATAATAATAATAATAATAATAATAATAATAATAATAATAATAATAATAATAATAATAATAATAATAATAATAATAATAATTCCAAAGTTATATCTCATAGGCTTTTTAACTTACTGGCACCATCTTGGGACTGAAAGACCAACCAACAATATAAACCAAATGCTTAGCACCATTAATGGCCTTATACACATCTTCCCACAATTTGGGATTTTTATGAATCTAGGGTAATTTTAAAAAAAATTGAAATGTGGGGCTACAGTAAACAATATTAGAAATCTAGTATGTTGCAAATCGGCATATATGGGTGCCAGTATCTAACTTGGAGGGCCCCACATAATTGACCAATTGGGGTGATGAAAATAGGCTAGATAGAATGTTGGTATTCAAATCAGCGAGCCCCATGATGGGATGGAAACAGGCTAAAGTTTGTGTTGATTTCTAGCTTATCTCTGGTGGGTCTGTCACGTTACGGAGAATCTCTATTTTTTTAAATACATTCACTTCTATCACTCCCCATCCACTCTTTTTTTAGTGACTTTGACAATTCACATGTCACTTTCTCGTGACCAAGACCAAGAGAAAGACCAAAAAAACTTAAACTCATGTTGAAATATAAATATAAATGATGTTCTCATCACTTTCACATTTCATGCTCTTTATTTTCCTATCACCTCTTTCTTTCTCACTTTCATGCTTCATTCTCTTTAATTTTCTCTCATTTTCAATCTTTCTTGTCCAAATTTATATAATTACTGATAAATCTCAAATTATCATAAAAAATAGATAGATTTCTATATGAGTAGGATAATAGAGTTGACATATTTTAGGGCACAAGTTTCGATTGGGATTAAGGTGATGAGCCTTACAAAAGGTTCTTGCCCAACTTATTTTACATGTTAGCACTCCAATACTCAAGTTAGCAATTAGGGAAAAAGCTCTTAGAGAAAGAATATTTGCATTTAAAAAGAGAAAAAGTTTATGCCTTATGGAAATGAACCTTCTATATATAAGGCTTGAGGAAGCTTAAATTGTGTTTTTGCATAGTTAGTCTACTTTGGGTAGCTATAGCCTATTATATAGGTAATGACGATTCAATAGTGGCATATGTCAAATAGTCGTATCATATTAGGAAGAGGTCTTGTTCGATCGAACGGCTTCATTTTCTATGTTAAGCTAGTTGATTTAAGAGGTCTTCATAGGCCTTCTGTTTTGGACCTCTAATGCCTTAGGCCTTTTAATTTATTTTTTGGGATATTATCATTTATCCCCTTTAAATAATTCGATCATTCTTTAGAGAGATCGAATATTAAGTTTTTTATATTTCTTTAGTTGTTCTTATATGGCTAGTGATGAGAATGATAAGATCCTTAGCCTTTTGGGGTTGGTATTTAGTTAAGCCAATCATAGATCAAGAAGGGGATTGTTCATTGAGAGACTAGAATAGATAGTCGAGAAGACATTAGTCTGGAGCTTTGATTGCTTCGATCGGGATGTACATCGATCATGGATTTTTGTTCATTAGTCGAGAGACTTTTAATTATTTTGATTGGGATGTACATCGATCGAGGATTTTACTTTGATCAGGGTATTACGTCAATCAAAATTAATTATTTTAATTACTAAGATCGAGATATTATGTCAATCAAGATTGATATTTTATTTACTTTGATCGGGTTGTTACGTTCAAGATTGATATTTTATTTACTTTGATCGAGATGTTACATCAATCAAGATTGAATTTTTATTTACTTTGATCAAGATATTATGTCAATCAAGATTGATATTTTATTTACTTTGATTGAGATATTATGTTGATCAAGATTGATATTTTGCAAATCAAAATTTTAAGAGCATGAGTTAATAACCAAAATTATTATCCTGACCTATTTTATCTAATGCTTCTGCAACTCAAAGTGGTATGGCCTTAGGCTGCTTAGTGTTTCGATCATTTGCTTACTCTATTGTACTTTATGATTTTCACAAATTAACTTTATCCGTTTACGAAGTCAAAAGTTACCTGAAGGTATTGCCAATCATTATTTGACTATTTATCTGACAATAGTCATTCAGATCATCACCTCATTTCTTTTCCCACATCACTTCAAAATTGATATCTTGAAAAAGGGCATTTGGTGCTTTATTTTACTGCTTCGTCTTTCGTGCTTTAATTATTAAGTTATTTACTCCTTCACTAAATAGCAGAGCTGCGTGGCTTATCTTTATGGAGGCAAGCAATACTATAAATAGGCATAATCTTTTCATTCTTTTTCCTGAATCTTTCTAAATTTTCTTCTTAAGGCTATCTTTTTCTCCCCCTTTTTTAATTTTCCTTATGAAGCCTTCTGACTATTCTTTAATTTCCTCTGTATCTTCTTTCCATTTTAGGAAGATGAATGAATCGCTAGGTGCATTCTAGAAATGCATGACTTGCTATAGGGAGTCATACACCTCATTTGCTACTTCCTTCTCTTAGCCCTGGACTTCTCTTTGTAATGGATAGATCCATGTATTTGCTTCTCCATTTTTCGGATGCTGCTATGATGGAAGGACGCCATAGGATTAGAGGTGTTCTTGTTGTAGTAGAGCTATTTTATCCTCTTTTCTTCTTATATATATGTTTTCTTCGAGCAAAAAAGTTCTTTACTATATACTTTTGAATGGGAAAGTTCTTTACTATATACTTATTTTCTAATCAGAAAAGCACTTTACCTATGTACCTTGTATTTTCATGAATTTCAATTTTTATTATATAACTTTCTTACCTTATTATTTCTATTCCTCCACTTTACATATTGATTTTATGACATACTACTAAAAACTAAAAAATATTACTAAAAACTGGAATGTATGAAGATGGATAATATAGCGTTTAAACTTATCTCTTAAAGGCATCATTTTGTAAGTTGGTGCCAATCGGTTTAGCTCTTTCGAACCCACGACCATTATTTTATTACACACTGCTAGTAGGCTCGAGGATGGCTTTATTTTAATGGATCAATTGGTTTATTTTCATCGACAATTTCTATGATTGCTTGGGTATCCAGTTGTTTTCTTTTGTATTATTATTTTTTGTATTTGTCTTATTGCTTTAACCAGGGCGGCATCTTTGATCAGCTAACTATTTAGATCTATATTCTTGATGTTGATAGTTGACTTGAGGAATAACTTTCATTTCGTATGTACAATTGAAATTGATGCTTATAAGCCCTTTGATTTGAATCTTTATTGTTTAACTCGATTATTTCTTCTTGAGTTGTTACGTTTGACCGTATCTCCTGGGAACTAGTGTTAATTATTCCTTTTTGGTTTTTGAACTTTTGTTGCGGACATTTATCCTCATTTATTAGGATTCACCACTTGCATTTTTAGACTTTTAGAATCGACCCTTGAGTTCTTATCTATCAATTCTTCTTTATTGCAAAAATGAGACCCACCATCACTAATAATGGCCCTAGGTGTTCCAAATCTAGGAAATATAACCTTCTTAAACATCTTCTTAACCACCTTGGCATCATTAGCAATGGTTGGAATTGCTTTCACCCATTTAGATACATAATCTACCATGACTAGAATATATATATTTCCCAAGGAACTAGGAAATGGTCCCATAAAGTCCATACCCCAAACATCAAACAATTCAACTTCCAAAATACCTTGTAAAGGCATTTCATTCCTCCTAGACAAATTTCCCATTCTTTGGCATTTATCACATCTAAGTACAAAGTCCTTGACATCCTTAAACAATGTAGGCCACCAAAAACCAGCTTACAAAACCTTAGAAGCTATCTTAGAAACCCCAAAGTGACCACCTACAGTATAAGAATGACAATAAGCCAATACTTCACCAACTTCTTCATGAGGAATAAACCTCCTAATCAATCCATCAACACATCTCCTATATAATAAAGGCTCTTCCCAATAGTAAAACTTCACATTATGTAGGAATTTTTTCCTTTGCCTATAATCTAAACCATAGGGAAGCATACCACTTACTAAATAGTTGGCTATATCAGCAACCAGGGAATTTCCTTGGAAACTACTCGAAAAAGATGTTCCCCATGGAAAGATTCATCAATAGGTATCCTATCATCATTATCTTGCAAAACACATTGGGTTAACCTAGATAAATGGTCAGCAGCTAAATTCTCCTTTTCCTTTTTATCCCTTATTTCCTAATCAAAATCTTGTAGCATTAATATCCATCTTAACAATCTAGGCTTAGCATCTTTCTTACTTAAGAGATACTTGAAGGCAGTATGATCAGAATAAATAATGACTTTTTGTCCTACAAGATAAGACCTAAATTTATCAAAAGCATACACAATAGCCAAGAGTTCTTTTTCAATTGTGGAGTAGTTAATTTGGGCATCATCTAATAATTTGCTAGCATAATAAATAACAGAAGGCTGTCCATCAATTCTTTGTCCTAAAACAGTCCCAATCGCAAAATTACTAGCATCACACATCAATTCAAAAGGTTGCTCCCAATTTAGTGGTTCCAAACCGGTAAAGTGACAAGAGCATGTTTAAGAGTTTCAAAAGATTTAAGACATGCCTCATCAAAATGAAAATCAACATCTTTGCCTAGTAATGTGCATAAGGGTTTAGCTATCTTAGAAAAATCTTTTATGAACCTTCTATAAAATCCAGCATGACCTAGAAAGCTTCTAACATCTCTAACATTTTTAGGAGGAGGCAAATTAGCAATAATTTCAATTTTAGCTCTATCAACCTCAATCCCCCTATTAGAAATTAAATGTCCTAAAACAATGCCCTCTTGTGCCATGAAATGACACTTCTCCAAATTTAAAACCAAGCCACGCTCCATACATCTATCAAGCACCGTAGAAAGATTAGATAAACAATTCTCATAAGTAGTGCCATAGACACTAAAGTCATCCATGAAAACTTCTACACATTGATCAATAAGATCACTAAAGATAGAGAACATGCATCTTTGAAAAGTGGCTGGTGCATTGCACAAACCAAAAGGCATTCGCCTAAATGCAAAAGTTCCATATGGGCATGTAAAAGTTGTCTTAGATTGGTCATACGGATGTATAGGTATTTGATAGAAACCACTTAACCCATCTAAGTAACAAAAATAAGAAAAATTAGCCAATCTTTCTATAACTTGGTCAATAAAAGGCAAAGGGAAATGGTCCTTTCTTGTAGCCCTATTTAATTTGCTATAGTCCACACACATACGCCAACCCGTGATATTCCTAGTAGGAATTAAATCATTGTTATCATTACGAATTACAGTCAAGCCACCCTTCTTAGGGATAACTTGAATTGGACTCACCCACTTGCTATCACTTATGGAATAAATTATGCCATTATCAAGCAATTTAATTATTTCTTTCCTCACAACCTCTTTAAGAGTTGGATTAAGCCTTCTTTGACCTTCAATAGATGGCTTAGAATCCTCTTCTAACAAAATTCTATGCATACAAATTTTAGGTGCAATCCCTTTTAAATCACTAATTGAATATCCCATGGCATTTCAATGAGCAAGTAAAATATCACGTAAAGCACTCACATTATGCTTATCAATTGATGAATTAATAATGAATGGTAATTGAAACTTTGAATCTAAAAATTCATACCTTAAGCTTGTTGGTAATGGCTTAAGTTCAAGCTTAACTTCCTCCTTAGAAGTCTTTGATGGCATCTCCTCATCCTTTCTCAAAGAGTCAAACTTTGAGAACTTTTCATGGAAAGAATATGAAGCAACTTGCAAAACCTCATCACAACTTTCATTTAAATAATAAGGTGCAATAGGGTTTTGACTCAAACAATCATTCACAACACTATCAATACACTCATCAAGAATATCATAAGAATCAATTCTATTTACCACCTCTATTGGTGAAGATTTAACCATTCCAAAAACATTAAACTCAATTGTTTCACCATTAACTTCAAGAGAAATTTTACCATTTTTCATATCAAAAACAGCCCCAACAGTAATTAAGAAAGGCCTACCAAACAAAATGGGAATTTTAGGATCTTCATCCATTTTTAGCACAACAAAATCAGCAAGAATTACAAATTTACTCACTTTGGTAGGAACATTTTCTAATATACCTATAGGGTGTGAAATAAACTTATTCGCCATTGATAAGCACATATTGGTAGGCTTTAATTCACCTAAATCAAGCTTTTTATAAATTGAGTAAGGCATAAGGCTAACACTAGCACCCATATCACATAGGGCCTTATCAAAATATGTGCCACCTATAACACAAGGAACCATAAAACAACCCGAATCCTATAGCTTAGGTGGGTATTTAGAATACATAGCCTTAGATTCTTTTACCAAAGAAACATACCCATATTCTTCAAGCTTACCCTTGTGACTCACAATTTCTTTTAAAAATTTTGCCCATGAAGACATATCCTTAATTGCATCAACAAAGGGTATAGTTATAGTAAGTTCCTTCAAATAATTCAGAAACTTGCCAAATTGCTT
The DNA here is from genome assembly GCA_037975025.1 of Excoecaria agallocha. Lineage (NCBI taxonomy): Eukaryota > Viridiplantae > Streptophyta > Magnoliopsida > Malpighiales > Euphorbiaceae > Excoecaria > Excoecaria agallocha. Next base: position 40,898,576 of record CM075810.1, on the reverse strand, counting down.
ATCAAGATTTCTCCTAATAAGTCTTTGAGGAAATGGCAAAACATTCAAATTAACGTTAGGTTCATCTTCCTTAGATGAGGATATCTTTTCTTTAGGTTCTTTAAGCTTATTTATCACATCATCATTTTTACTTACATCCAAAATATGATCATAATTCACAATAAGATTCTCATTACCTTTAATATTACTCTCAATCTTTTTCCCACTCCTTAACATAATATATTGAACCGATTCATGAGGCAAAAACTCAGGTTAACATGGGAGCTTGCCTAAAGGTTTAGGACTAGAAGTGGCTTGTTGAGCCAATTGGGTTTCAAGCATCTTATTATGAGCGACAAGTTGGTCAATTTTAGTATTTATTTGCCTAAATTATTCCTCATTTTGCTTGTTAGTAGTCATTTGATGGTTAACAAATTGCTCAATCAAACTCTCTAAATGGGATTTAGGTTGTTGGGGGTTAAAAGGTAGTTTATTTGGAAAAGTCGAGGGATTTGGTAATTTGTTCATAAGATTATTATTTGGAGGGTTCAATTGGGAATTTTGGTTAGACCAAGAAAAATTGGGATGGTTTCTCCATTGAGGGTTGTAATAATTAGAATTTTGGTTATAGTTCCCTTGAACAAAACTTACATCCTCACTAGACCCTTCACTACAATTAGCATACATATGAGGTCCACCACATTTCTCACATACTTGACTAACATTTTCAACATTGGAGTGAGAATTACTTACCATTTTTGTTAAAGCTTCTACCTTAGCCGTCAAAAGATTAATGGAATCTAATTCCAAAAATTCCTTAGCCTTCGCCATAGTGGGTTCTTCTCCCATGTATCCTTGTGAGGCTAGTTCTTTCAACAAAGTTTCAGCTTCCTTAACAGTTTTCTCCAACCATTTTCCACCTGAAGCAGCATTCACAATATTTTTATTTTCCTCCATTAACCCATTGTAAAAGATTTGAGGAATCATCCAATCTGGCAAGCCATGGTGAGGACATTGCCGTTGGAGTTCCTTAAACCTTTTCCAAGAGGTATAAATGGTTTCATTAGGCATTTGCTTAAAAGTAGAAATTTGATTCCTAAATTTTGTTGTTTTATGTGGTGGAAAATACTTATGAAGAAAAGCTTGTTTTAATTAGTTCCAAGTAGTGATTGTCTCACTAGGTATGCTAGCAAGACAAATTTGGGCCTTTTCTTTTAAAGAAAATGGAAATAACCTAAGTCTAATTGCATCATTACTCACTCCATTAATTTTAAATGTAACACACACATTAAGAAAAGCAAGAATATGAGCATAAGGGTCTTCCCCTTGCAAACCTCCAAATTGGTTATTTTGCACCATTTGAATGACTGCCGGTTTGATCTCAAAATTGTTATTTGCAATAGCCAGTGCCACTATTCCTCCAAAACTCTCCGAAATATTGGGCATTGCAAAATCACCAAGCGTTCTCCTTTCTTCTCCCGCCATAATTGGAATATTATGACTCTCCTCCAACTTAGCACTTTTTTCTCCTTCTAATTGCAATCTAAGTTCCTCTTGTTGTTTTCTTTTAAGTTCCCTACAAGAATTAAGAATACTTTTAGTCTAATATCATTACAAAAACTCTAATTCTAAAACAAACAAACACAATATAAGAATTCATACATCTAATAACTAATTTATATCATACAATCCTAAAACATCTACTCTTTTGTATCAATCAATAAAAATTCATTTAACCATTTCCCGACAACGGTGCCAAAATCTGATGGAGATTTATTTGAACCCTTAGTCTCACTAGACTGCGTATAGAGTGAATAGGGTATCATTCCAAAGGGAACGGGGTAAATTTTGTATTGAAATAACAACAGGTAGATGGATGGGTAACAATTTCAATTGAAATCATGCAATTAATGTAATAGTTAACTACTTAAAATATGTTAAGTTAATTTTGGATAATAGATTACTTAAAAGTTGGGATGAACATACATTATAGCCAAGTAAACAGTTTCATCTTTGAATCATTTAATAATTGTATGAATGATATGATTGGAGAATTTAGCCAAGTTTCTTTAAAGCAATTTTCATTGTCATTAAAGGTGTTTTTACTTAGAGTCTATAAGAATTCTCATGACATTATAGAGATAAATAAAAACTATGAAGTTTTATGCCAATTCTTTAATCCCTTAAAGTGAATTCCTTATCTCTAAGTGAATTCAATGCTTCAAGTAAATTTATTTGTCTTTCCATCAAAGAATTTCAATTCTCATTGTGAATTAAATGACTAACATGCTAATTATGATGATCAAGCATAATGAGCAAATTAAAGTACTCAAATAAATCTAAATCACACTTCATACATAAAGAAAATATACATTCATAAAATAAAGATAATAGATGAAAAAAATATTACATTAAATAGTTATAATGTACCAAAAGAACTTAGCCAACTCCAATTTACAATAGAAATGAAATAAGAGAAAGGAAAATCATCACTCCCTAGGGTTTACTTGCTATTTAGACCTTTTGATATATCTCTTATTCCTTTGACTTTGTTCTTTGGTCATCCTCTAAAAACTAAGTAAAAAGCCAATGTCCAAAAGCAACTAAAATGTTCTTAAGTCAACAATGAAAAATTCTTTTGATTTTTTTTGATCCTTTATCCAGAGTTTTGCTCCCATATAAATAGAGTCTAACTCTACAGATATATCCCCTCAGAAACCACTAAAGGCTGCTCTGCAAAGACATAATGTTTGGCTGAAAAATCAGGTACAAAAGGTGTAACATTTTGGAAGCAGTATCTTGTCCGACTCGTGAACACCCTCACGAGTCGTGAATTCCTTCAAGTCTTCTAAACTCGTGAGCCTCCTTTCGAGTCGTGATCTACTTCACTACTCATGAACAAGATGCTGAGTCGTGAATGTTTCTTCTCTGCCTCACTCGTGAATCTCCAGTCCGTCTCGTGAATTCCTATTCGGGTCGTGATCCACTTCACGACTCGTGATCTCCATCCTCAAATCTTTACCATTTCTTCATTCTTCACCAGTTTCAACCTGAAAAAACACATAAACTCATAAACTAAACATAATCACATAAAATACACATAATATTACATACTTAGGTACATAAATCAGAGAAAACACACGCTAAAAAGTAGACATATTACATGACATCATGCAAAGAGTAAATGTTTTTGCTTAGCCATCAACTCTCAATGAAAGTATCAAATGATAAATCTTAAATTACCATATAAAAGAGATAGATTTCCATATGAGTAAGAGAATAGAGTTGATGTGCTTTGAGGCACAAGTTCTGATCGGAATAAAGGTGTCGAGCCCTACAAAAGGTGCTTGTCTAGCTTGTTTCGAATGTTAGCACTCCGATACTTAAGTTAGCAACCATTAAAAAAGCTTTTAGAGAGAAAATATATGCATTTAAAGAGAGAAAAAATATGTGTTTTATGGAAATGAATATGCCATTTATAGGGTTTGAGGTAGTTTGAACAGTGTTTTCACACAGTTAGTCTACTTTGGACTGGTATGGCCCATTATATAGGTAACGGCGATTTGACAATGGCATGTGTCAGATAGCCATATCACATCAGGGAGAGATCTCGTCCGATTGGATGGTCTCATTTCCCGTGTTAAGCCGATTAACTTTGTGAGGGCTCCATGGGCCTTCTGTGTTAGGCCTCTATTGCCTTGGACCTTTTAATTTATTTTTTAGGGTATTATCAATTACTTTAGTTCTAATTAAAGTAATTAGTATTGTAAGTAGCATTTTAAATTTTATCTGGCATAAAAAAGGTAATATTATTGTGAAATACTATTTAATTTTATTAATTAAAATCTATATTATTAATCTCATTTTCATGTTAAAATTGTAGGTAGTGATAGTTTTCAAGTTTTTCTAATTTCAAGATTAAAGGTAAGATATTAATTTATTTTTTTTCAAAATAGTGTGAGTTTACATTTTATAGAACTAGTATATATATTATGAAATTTGGACAATTTAAAAAAATTAATTCGCAAGCAAATAACAAAATTTGTTAATAATGATTATTTTGCATGCAAATAACAAAAGTAACACATGTATAACAAAAGAAAATGCTTGAAAAATGCGTTGATAAATTACTAAATTTTGAAATGGGGTATATCTCTAAATTAAAAAAAATAAATAATTTTGATACATGAAATTTATATTTATATTTATATTTATATTTATATTTATATTTATATTTATATTTATATTTATATTTATATTTATAAATTTTAAATTTTATCTATGGATTGTTAAGTATATTTTAAATATATTGGAAAAAATAGTATGATAAATATTAATTTTTATAAAATTTCATGATTAATTTTAATATGATATAAGTAAATGAAAAATTTTATTCTAATACAATAATTATTTTTATTAATTTGATATGATAGATGATGCACAATATTTAGCCCCAAGAGCAATCATGAGTGATATTTCTAGATAAATTATCAACCAAAAATGGGATGAGTTGTACAACTGTCAAATTAAAAATGGCATAACAATATTCGAGCAAATTATGACAATAAATAAATAAATTACAAGAAATTATTATAAGAGATTATTAGATGGCTGAAGAAAAGAAGGTGAAACCTCTTTACATGACACTACCTATATGTTATTTGAAGGCTATGATAAAAATTTGGAATAGCAAACATGTAACAAAATATGAGCAGATAGTCATGATATTTGTGAAAGATGCAATAAATATTAGTGATGAACATTATTTAAAAATTAGGGATATAATGCCTATTGATCAATAAACATATTGTAAGATGACATGGTTAGATTTTGCATTTGGTGATATTCTCGATAACACAACACCTGAGTTATTATACCAACATACTTGTGTATGGTTATTGAAATGCCTAGGTGGGCTATTATTTTCTTCACAATCATCCAGTACTGTATACCTGATGTTTTTACCACTTTTGGAGGATTTGAAAAACATTAGGCAATATAGTTAGGGGTTGCTTGTCTAGCATGGTTGTATAGAGAATTATGTAGGGAAATACGGCCTGATGCTAAGGGAGTTGCATGATATTTATAACTCCTAAAAATGTGGGCTTGAAAAAGTCTTTCCTAGTTTAAGCCAATACACTTATAGCTATATTCTTTAAACAAATTAATATTACCTTACAGATTCAGGTATCATTATAAATTTCATATTAATTTTAATTTATTATATCATCTTATTTAAAAAACTATGATATATTATTTGAAAACCATGGTTATTTAGCTGGATCGAACCTCTATTTATGAATATCATGGATAAGAGGGATATATGGACGTAAAGAGAAATAATAGATACACAAGACATTGATGAGGTTCTTAGTTAAATTCAATTTAATTATTTACAAAAAATTTTGCATTACATTAAAATTATGCCTTATTTTATGATTTTCATTTTTATATTTTTATGTTTTATTTACAATACAATTTGAGTGAACCGAATATTACATAACTGGATAGCAAAAGTTGGATGGCTATTGTTCCACTCATATGTTTCTACATTATTGAGTGGCACCAGCTCGATATGATCATATGCCAATTTGGTTTTGATCAGCCAATTTCATCTCAACCCTTTATACAAGACAATCTGTATACAACAGATCTACAGGGCCTTCACCATTTGAATTGGGTTATTGAATTTGTTATCTTTATAAATACATAGAGCATCCATCATACATGTATTGTGACAGGCCAACGACCAAGGCATTCATTGCATAACTGATCTAAATAGATGCAATGGTACATCTAATGAACTAGATGTTGGATAACCCCAGTTGGTGCATCTCATTCAGCGACAATAAGTATTTCATACCTTGTTTATTTTGCATAATAATAATAATAAACATAAATTACTGCTTTCAAATATACGTATTGTTAGGGAAATAATACTAAATTTATTTTTTTGAGGTTGATGGTGTTGAAAGAATGTACCATGAATCGAGGGAATCTTGAATAATAGCAGGATAATGGAAAGCATCCTATCTACTGTAGGTTTTAAGGAGTAAACCGTAACCGAGTATCCACTTCAATCATATCCCAATCCTATTAATGTTGCACCTATGGAATAATAATTTGTTGACTTTTGTACTAGAAGACACAAGAGTGGAATGATTGAGAGGCGATCAAGTGTTGATCAAATATTTTATGATCTAAATGTTCATAAATTTCACCACCAATGCCATTGCCTTTTCTAGAAATAGATGTACCTTATAAACAATTTGTGATGAAATTTGGTTGCTAAAATTTTTCAACTTTTGAATTTGAGGGGATAAGTTATACATCGGATGAAATTGGTGGATCAAGCATCTCACAACTAGGGATTCTAATGTCATGTTCAATTGAACAAATACCTGGTGCTACACTGTTTCAGCATTTAAAACATAATGTACATCAACACAGGGTGGATATGAAATGACTTCATCCAAAAATTATTTGGAACATTGAAAGAATCAAACTCGTAAGCAAATTATGGAGATCAATTATTTTCTAATTTCTATAATGATGTTATTAGTAGTGATGGTGGATCCAATGACATACAAGAGGGCAATGCACCACATGGTGAGCAACAACCACAGTATCCTGCTCGAAATAGAAGGCCCATTAGATGCGGTACAAGATCACATTTTATTAATTAAATTTAATGGTCTTATTTTAGGAATATTGTATTACTTTATTTTTTTAAATTTAATCGAACATGATACTTATTAAGTAGCCCTAGCAGCACATAAAATATCATCATACAATTTAATAATATTATATAAGCATTAATCAAGTATGTCCACTAATAAAAAAAAAGTCCACAAATATTGAATCAAAAATAGTATATCAAACTACATATTTCATGGGTATTAGGTGAAATTTGATGGTCCTAGTACATTTGGGCATGCCTTTTTATTGTGCCCTTCATTCTAGAAAATTGTACATTGGTTAGGCCTATTGTATTCTCTACTGTCCATTTCATTTCAATATCCAAACATCTTCGATCGACATTTTTTGCTTGTAAGCTCTGGATTGGACACTAAAGTTAATCCTACATATGGCGGCCAGTAATCACGATGTTCAAGTGGTTGGAAAAATGGACCATAATAGCTCAATGCTTCTGAGAGTTTATAGCACTTGTCAGCGTATATCCACATGTTAACACGTATATGCATACATATTGCTATAACATGTGAACATGGCATTTTAGTACTTTGGAATTTTTCACATTTATATTGGCGGCAATCCAAATTAACAACTTGTATGTTATTACCTTTTCTTTTACTTTTTTTATTCTTAGTCCATGATTGTGAACAATCCTAAATGTCAATCAAAACTCTTAACTCTATGCCCACAAGCTTTTTTAGCATGTTTTTCCATCTTCTCTAAACAATTTTGAGTGTAAGTATTACCAGCTGCTATCTGAGCTCGATAAATAATCCTTTTGTCATCAAAAAATTTAACAAGCCTAGTAAATAAATGCTCAACAACACAACAAACTGGCATCATCTAACACCCTTTAAAGCACTATTTACACTGTCAGCAATGTTAGTGTTAGCATACCTATACCTATGACCATTATCATGAGATAAAGTCTACTTGTCCAAAGAGTTTTGTATGGTCCAGTTGTAAGAGTCGATATTAAGTTCCTTTATTGCGTCCATTCATTTTGTTAACTTTCGAGGTTGGAAATTATTACCTACCAATAATGTGTATGCATGTTTATAAAGTTTAAAATGTACAAATAAACCATAAGTGTTATAATAATAAAATATTAAGGTTGAAAACATACCAGCCTTATATAATATATCCTTAATTTTTGAATTTTTATAGGTAGTGTTGTAGTTGCTTATGAAATGATGGCGAAAATATATATGGTAAGCTAAAGGCTCCTTTCAGCCACTACTATCATCATGAAATAATACCATAATTTCCACATACTGGTCAGAAATGACACTTATGCCTAATTGCTTAATGACATGCTGCTTAATGCATGTCATGAACTAACCCCAACTAGATTTGTTTTCACTTTCAACAATTGCAAATGCTATAGGGTATAAGAAATTATTACCATCAACTGCACTTGCAATCAATAGTTGTTGATGAAACTTTTTCGTCATAAACGTTCTATCAAAAAGCAAAACTAGTTTGCGATGAGGTAGTCCATTTATTTATGGCTTGAATACCCAGAAAAGCCTTTCGAATTGCTTGCAATTAGGTTTTATACGATCTTTAACAATAAATTCATAGATAGTTCTAGAATTGTATGTCTCGATTGCTTTCAAGTAACTAGGCAACTTTCCATATGAATCCTTATAATTACAAAATATCTCTTCTAATACATTAGTCTTTTCATACCATGCCTTATTATAGGTTGCCTCATAATTGAAACAATTTCTGATATTAGCCATTATAACGCTAATTCTAATATTAGGAGCAGCACTAACCATTTTTAATATGCAATCACAAATTATTTGTGGAGCCAATTGCCTATGATGTTGGGTTACTAGCGATGCATTACAGTTATTAAGTTCCTTATATACATCGATGATCTAATAAGGCAAGGTTTTTTTTCATAGGTTATAGCCTCTATGGATAATCTGTATTGGCACTCGTACAGTACATCGCCCAATACAATGATTTCGACTTAATAACTTTATATGAAACATTATTCTGAATTGAAAATTTCTTTACACATGCCTTTACTTCATCCTTAGATGTGAATTTCAATCCTTCGCATAACTCAGAAACCCTATCCCATCTTAACATTGGCACATCATTATACAAGTTAATTTCAGCTTTAGCAAAATTAAAAGTTATGTGTTGAACAGATGAAAAATGAAACTGTGAAATATTATATTAACCACCAGGTCGGTCTCTAATCTCATTCATATAAGATTCTAAAGGTCTTCTATCACATGAATTGAACTACATGGAACATAGTGATTATCCTTTCCAACAATAATTTTTGGACCAGAATCATTCAAGTCTATTTCTTTATCATCTTCATCTGGGTCACAATTTGTAAAAATATATCTATTATTCACAACATTATCTTCATCTCTATATGTATCAACACCATCACCTACATCTCCACCTCCATAAAAAGAACAACAGGTAAAATTCATTTTATTTGGATCCCTAAACTTTCTAATAGGACTTCCATTAATTGTTTCCAATTCATCAACATTTTCACATTGTCTAAGAGCCTCAAACTGTGTACCAAAATTAGACTGAGTGACTATTGTGTAATCACCAAATACATTTCTTTCTTTAGTAGCTGGTATAAACTCTCTTTCTCTAACATTATCCATCTGATTAATACTGTTCATTGCATTTTCTCCATCTCCAATTATAATTTTTTCAGTTATAACAATTACTTCGACAATGGTGTATCCAGGAAATATATCGAAATTTTTATAAATTTGATCAATGTCATCGTCATTGATTACATCCATACTTGCCCAACAAATTGATCCTTGGTTGTTTACTAGACACTTATATATCATCCTACTAACCCTCTTATTCGTAGTTAAATCCAATTTAACTGATATTTTATGAACAAGCTCAACAAATATCGGTTTACTCCTAATTTTCAATCTCCTTGATCTTGCTAACGGACTTGAAGTGTCATACTGAAAACCAGCTATGTTGAATCCTGATTGTCCCCCAGTCTGAATTATAAAAATAACTGGGATCGATATTTTTTCCTACATTATATGTATATATATCATCATTTACACACTAATTTACTATTTTGTCATAAACCTTACTTTCTAAAAAAACATTTAAAATAACATATAAATTCTTCAAAATTTTGGTAAACCCACTTCAAAATTAAAATTAAAATTATTACTATTTATTAATTTTCAATTTTTTTGCAATAATTTTTTCCTATTTCTTAACGTTATGTATCTAATTTTTTTTAACAAAAAAAACATCTTCCACTAATTATTTCTAAAATTATTTAAAAATTAATTTTAATATGATTATCTGGTAAATCTATTTTTAAATTACCAATATCAAAAGCAACACATGCGAATATAATTTTTTTAACTTAATCAATACATGCATCGATTTAATAACTATTTATTCTTTTTTTCACCAAATAATCTTTCCATACTAATTAAAATAGACTACTTAATATACGGAAATTAAGCAATAAACTAGATCTACCATCATAAAAATTAATAATTTTTACATATAAACTAAAAATATTTTTCTAAATTAAAAAAAAAAAAGCTTAACGCTTACCTTTGTAGTAATTAGCTTCAAAATAATCAGCACCTATAAATAAAATATAAAAATAATGTTAATAATCATAATATAAATTTTACCTAACATAACAAAAATTATACAATATAATATTCAAATTAAATTACCTTTTTATTTTATAAGAAAGCAGTGTGGTGTAAATATTTAACAAAATTAAGAACATATAAGAATGAATTTGTAGATCAAGTAAAAAAAATTGAAAATAAGAGTTAGAATAATGTGAGAAAGGGTTTGAAGCTGAGTTTCAAGATGAGAAAATGAGAATGAAAGACTAATTCTATAAATGGAAAGAAATAATTTTGGGGCTCTGCTAATTTAAGGTACAGTCAATGAGGTCTTTGCACGGTCAGTGAGGTCTGACATTTTGGTCAGAAACTGTCACTACTTATTGCTGATTTTCGATACCGATTTTGGACACCCAACTAACGAAAATCTGCATAAAATTGAGCCAGTTTTCAACAGGCTACCAGTCAATGATGTGGGGCCTGTAATGTCAAATACTGGCAAATGTTCATGCCAATTTCTAGCAGTCCAGATTTTTAATATTATTTATTGTAGCACCATATTTTGAAATTGTTTTAAAAATTATCCCAAAATCAACCCCCTCCCCCGAAATTTTCTCGGAGACTCACAAAGATCAAGTGGAGGCTGAAAGCTAGCTAGAGGGATGGTGAGCATCTTGATAAAGCGTAAAATGGCAATTAGATCTTTGAGGAAATGATGCATTTCTCAGTCCCTGAAATTCATCATTTTCCATAATTTTGGTCCAACTTGGTTCAAATTCTGCTGGTTTAAACCATAACATGAACCTAAGCTTCAGCTCAGGATTTGGCTTCCCATTCGCCATTATCAGTGGAAAAAACCCATTAATTAGGGTTGCTTCTGTGAGTATTAATTTTGTGTGCGAAATTTTCCCAAAACTGATTCACTTGAGCATTTTGTTTTGAGAGTAATGGTTAGGGTTGAATCAAGAGGATGAGCACACAGAATTTGAAAGGTTTGGTTCCATACACGATCACGTTCTTCACTTGTATTGGCTACGTTCTTGTTGTTTATCTTTATGGTTACGTAACTGGGCTTTCCTTTTATAAATAAACACTGCAAAATTTATTTTTATTATAACTAAATATCGAATTTTCTTGTTTATTCAGATTGTTTACGAACCAATTCAATTACAGAATTGTCTGTCTCGTGAGTAAAATAGTATTAAATTCACATGTATAATCTATAGTCCAATAAAAACTTGCATTTTACAACCATTATTACACTTTTGTTAATTAATGCATTTGAAGACGTAAGAAAAAAAAAATTAAAACTTACATTGAAGGGAAATGGCGATGCAGAAGGTGTTGTTGCATCAAAGATTGTAGCTTCAAGTGTTCCATGGAGGAATTGTTGATTTACTTCCATTGCTATATATTGGCCTTTTTAAAACAAAAATCCTTTAATATCAACGAAAATTAATAGAAATATATAGAAATGGGAACTCAAAATCTAATTTGGAATAATGGCTTTTTGTGAGATTTGTATATATAGGTAGGTAAAATAAAACTTAGAATGCAATTTTGCAAAAACTTGTGAAATTCTTCACTTCACTACTAGTCTTAGAGACAACTTTCAAGTCTCTTTACAGTATTTTACTTCAAGTTAAAGTTTCTTCCTCTCTAATTCAGATTCTAAAATACATTTAAAATTGTTGTTCATGTCTACTAAGCAAGAAGGTTATCAAAACCTAATAATTTATTTAATTATCAATTTATATTTAAACTTTCATATTGTAATTAATAAAAAAAAAATACTGTCAATAGCTAGTTGTAAAGAGTGGCAATCAATTTTAATGTTAGAATGTTTCCTTGGGGATCAATCATGGGCAATTTTATATATATATATATATATATATATATATATATATATATATATATATATATATATATATATATATATATATATATATATATATATATATATATATATATGAAACATCTTTTATTTTATGATTAATTGTTTTCAACAACGACAGGTAATTTATGATTAACAAAAACTCAGCAGTATTACCTACAAAAGTTGGTTTAAGCTGTAATCTGGGATCATTCTGAATGAAAACTTCACTCACAGGAATAATATCTGTCCTGTGTCTTCTATGAGGACCTCATAAATTGTTGGATGCAGCTTCTAGTTTTGCTTTATGTTTAATTCGCAGATTAAGATGTTCACTTTACTCCTCCATGTGCCTGTTACCCAGTTACATTAAACATCTGTCTCTTCTTCTAATTCTGGTTTTTGTCTGTGGTTCTCCCCAAACTTTGACTGGATAGATTCTTGTGGTTTTGTTCTTTTCTAATAGAAGTTCAGAATTTGATGAGTTTATGTTTGCTCGTTTTCTGATGTTTTCTTGCAATCTAATATTTCTTCAATTGAGGTTGTCGCGTGAATCATGTATTAAGCAGATGTTCTGAAATGCAATCAGTTGCCACTTTCTCAGTGGAATTCTAACAATCTATGAAACTGACATATTTTAGGTGACAGAAATTGATGATTAAATTCCATTGTCCCTATAAGAGAAGTCGACCTTGCATAATCAGAACGTACTACTTTCAAACACAAATTTCTTGATGCTATGTAGGAGTAAGCACGGTTAACCGAAAAACCGAAATCGAACTGATTTTTATGTTAATCGAATCGAAATTTTAGGTTTATGATTTTTATTTTAAAAATTGGTAGTTAACTCATTCGAAACCGAATATATATATATTTTTAGTAAATAAATATTAAAACTATGTGCATAATTAGCATTTTGTTGTGAGTTTTATATTGAATATTTTTAATTTTTATAATTAATTATGAAAATTTGATTTTTATTTTGATTATTTTAATGGATATTGTATTTAATTAGTATTTTGTTCATTTTTAAAGTATTTTTAACTATTAAAAATAATATTATAAATTGTATAATTTATTAAATTTATTTATTAAAATTTTTAGTGATTAACCGATAAATCGATCCAAAAAATCGAGTTAAAAATCGAAATCGATATAACGGTTAATCAATAATAATGAATTGATTTAAAAAAAATTATTAATGAACCGATTAACCGGTCCATACTCATTCCTAATGCCATGGTTTAAGCAAATCTTTAAAATGGAAATGTTTATTTTGTTGTCAATGGTCTATCTAATTGTCGCCCCATAATATAAATGGCGCAGCGGGACTAGTCAATCATGCCCATCAATAAAAGGCATCCAAATTTCATAGGAAAGCCATCCAATTTTAGAGAAATTTCCGATTCACTTCTGTTTACATAATGTTTTTAGTGTTTAACTTGTTTAAAATATATATATATTTATATATTTATCTATTTATCAAAAATATGATGTATTTGGACATCTTATTTCAATTATACTTCTCTAATGGAGTAGATTTCAAGGCTTTTTATTTATTTTTTTAAGGAAAAAAATAAAAAAAATACTAAGACAATTAATGAGTAGTATGTAAAGCTGGCATCAAACAAAATCACAAATATCATAAATGTTGGATTCTTTATTACTTCATTGTTTCAAAATAAATGGCATTTAAAGAAAAAAATTTTATTTCATAATACATGACACTTTGATATAATTAAGATATATTAATTAATTTTTATCAAATATATCCTTAATTAATTTTGAAAAAAGATAAAATTTTATTAGTGAATATAATTAATATAGTAAAGGTAATAAAATTTTTTAATAATAAAATAATTATATTTCTTTATTATTGTGTATTGTTTTTAAATGTCATATATTTTAAAACAGATTAAATAATATTTTTTTTTTTGAGGCTTACATAGATGTGGGATTGTCGTATCCTGTTTTATTTCTTCATAAATGTGGGAGTCACAAAATTCATCCGGGGCTGGCAACCCCTATCCTATCCCACCTAAGGCCCATGTGTTTTGATAGGGGAAGAGAAATAAACATTCAATACTGCCAAAACTCATGGAAATACTGCCCATTGCTTGGCTGTAAGGTCCAAATCAATGTAATGAAATTTAAGGTACAAATTGCCCAAAAATAAATAAATACGTAAATAAATAAAACTAAGAGAAAGAGAGAACCAAGTGATGGAGGGGCTTTTGACTTTGGGAAAATCTTAATTCAGACTGACATTGCAACAATTAATTAGAACGTGTCACCTTATTAATCACAGTAAAAGGAAAAAAGAAATGATTCTCAGCTATTAGGAAAAGAAGCAAATAAAATAAAAATATTGTATTCAATTTTTTTTATTTCTTATTTTTTCTCAGTATTCGTATATATTATATTCACTTACTGTAAATTAAATACATTATTTTTTAAATTAAACTCGAATTCAATTTTACTTTTAATTGAAATTAAATTTATAAACTTAATTTAAATTAGATTTAATCGGCTAATTCAATTTTAATTGAATACTATTCAAATTGAAATCAATTCGATTTTAATCGATTTCAATTGCCAAATTTTATTGAATTAATTCAACTATTCAATTCTTTTGAATTTGAATTTCAATTGAATTCATGTTTTTATTGAAATTAGGTATCAATTAAATTAATTAAGATCAAATTTAATTTCACTAGATAATTCGATAATTTAGTAATTTGAAAATCAATCAATTATTGTGAATTAACACAGAACTAGAGGCTATGAGGTTTATATTTGAGCATTTCCTCCATAGTAGCACACAGTATATCCAGCCTGCTGAGTAAACAAATTCTTTCCTCAAAAGCCTATTGAAACCATTTCACATCCACGTGAAAACATACACTCCTCCAATACCCCTCGATAAGATTAAAGAAAAAAGAATTTCAAAATTAATGAAGTTTGCAATCACAGTGTAATTTAAACATACGCTGCAAAGGATGATTGATCAAATAGCCAACACAATTTTCAAAATTTGTATAAGGAGATTGGGCAAAAGTAAGAATATCTATTCCTTGAGAGCTTTCCTTCACTTAATTATCAAATTATCGAATTACCTAGTAGAATTAGATTTGATCTTAATTAATTTAATTGATACGTAATTTCAATTAAAACATGATTTCAATTGAAATCCAAATTTAAAAAAATAATAATAAATAGTTGAATTAATTCAATAAAATTTGGCAATTGAAATCGATTAAAATCGAATTTGATTTTAATTTGAAGAGTATTCAATTAAAATTAAATTAACCGATTAAATTCAATTTAAATTAAGTTTACAAATTCAATTTTAATTAAAAATAAGATTGAAATTGAGTTCAACTTGAAAAATAGTGTATTTTTTTGGGCAAAAATGAATATAGGATATTCATTCTCGGCCAAACTAAATAGAATGTATTTATTTTGTCAAAACTGAATACAGAGTATTTATTTTGAATAAAATTGAATACAGGATATTTACCTTCAGCCAAACTGAATACAATCTATTTCAATTTTAATTTTTATTTGACTTACTAATGGAGTGAATTTATATTTTTTTTCTTTATATGCATATTACAGTGTAATCAATCTACGTCTATTACTATCTCAATTTCGATATAATTGAATTCGATTTAAATATACATAAACTGAAACAGCAATTAAAAAATTCAGTGACATCTTAATTGTAGGGGATGTGGTGGTGGCTCCGGAGCGGAGCAACCCGGTGGTCAGAAAGTGCTTTCTGTTGCAATGAAACTTGAAGAACGGTGCGTGATTCATTTGGCAGCATGGCTTAGATGGGTATATATGTGAAGTAAATAGAGAGAGAGAATGGAAATACCATATGTTAGTAACGGGTGTTGTTGACGGTGGGCAATTGAGGCAGTCAGAATTAGAAAAAGAAGATCTTTGACGATTTCTTTTTTTTTATTATTGTTATTATTATTCTTCCCTGTTGCTGTTGAGAGAGCTAAAAAGATGATAGATTTTGTGAGGTTATTTCAAAGTTATTGATGTTTAACTTCTTTAATTAACTATATATTCTTTCTTTTTTTAATCTTATTTTTAAGGATGAGCATGGACCGGTCCATGAGCAAAACAATTAACCAATTCATTAATATCGGTTTTTCAAAATTACTAACCGTTAACCAGTCGATTACATTCGGTTAACCAGTTCATCGATTTCGATTTTTAGATTTGGTTAACCAATATTTTTCGATTAATTATTAAAATTTATAACATAAAATTTTATAAAAAAAATTAGATAAAGTTTAATTCAATTTTCAATGTGTAAAGTAATTTAACATAAAAATTACAAAACAAACATAATTTACTAGCCAAAATTTATGTTTTATAAATTAATAGCTAATATTATAAAATAGATTTGATAATTATTGAAAATTACTATGTTTGATTCTAAACCAATTAAAATTTTGAATAATAATGTAATTAAATGCTATTAAGTAAAATATGAACACCAATATATAAAAAAAAACATATATAAAAGTTAATTGTATGCTATATATAAATAATGTTATATAATTAAAGAGAATGATATAATATAAATTTAGTTTAAAGTATTATATAAATTTTATAGGAAAATATAAAAAAAATTAAGGAATAAAAATAGAGAGAAATATAGAAAAATTGAATATATATATATATATGAACCGGTTAACCGTGGACTAACAATTAACCGGTACTTAAAAACCTAAACCGTAACCATTAACAAAAAATGTAATAATTAAAAATCGTAACTGAGTCCATCGGATCGGTTTACCGTAAAAATCGGTTCGATTTCAGATCAATTTTATGGTTAACCATATTTTCTATTTTTTTTGCTCATCCCTACTTATTTTTCTTTATTAAATTAAAATTATTTCTTTTAAAATTTTATCTTTTCTAATGTTATGAAGATAAAAATTTCTTATTGGGTTTGGAAATTTTCTGTTATAAATTTATTGGAAACTCTCTTTCTTCTCCCTAAAAGAAATCAATTTGATTTTTAATTGAATTAAAAGAAATTAAATTTGAATCAATTGATTGAAAATGAATTTATATTTAATTTTTAAATAAAATAATCTCAATCAATAAAGTATAATAGCGAAACTTTTTAAACAGTGTATTCGCTTATAAACCAAATCGATAATCATACATAAAAATATAGCATTTAAATTTTTTACATGATAAATGCAATTTTCAATAATGAAAACATGGATGAAGTTTAGAAAATAAAATTTCTAAATTGTATTTAATTTTTTTAAGATTTTCTTATATTTACTAATGTTATTTACAAAAATATAATTCACAAAAAAGTATACACTGTATTTAGGGGTGAGTATCGACCGGTTAACCAGTCTATGTGTAAAAAAATTAACAAGTTCCTTAATATTGATTTTTTAAAATCACTAATCATTAACCGATCCGTTATATTCGGTTAACCAGTCTATCGATTTTGGTTTTTTCGTTTGGTTAACCAATATTTTTTGATTAACCATTAAAATTTATAACATAAAATTATAAAAAAATAGATAAAGTTTAATTCAATTTCAAATGTATAAAGTAATTTAACTTAAAAATTACACAACATACATAATTTACTAGCCAAAATTCACGTTATATAAATTAATAGCTGATATTATAAAATAGATTTGATATTTGTTGAAAATTATAATATGTTTGATTTTAAATCAAATAAAATTTTGAATAATATTAAATGGTATAACATAAACTCTAAAATATAAGATAATATAATTAAATAATGCTAAGTAAAATATGAACACCATGGTAAAAAATAATATATATAAAAGTTAAGTGGATACTATATATAAATATTACTAATAATTAAAGAAAATAATATAATATAAATTTAGTTTAAAGTATTATATAAATTTTATAGAAAAATATAAAAAATTAAAGTATAAAAATAAAAATATTACTTAAATATATTTCAAAATATTATTTTATGTAAATTTTAGAGAGAAATAGAAAAAACTGAATATATATATATATATATATATATATATATATATATATATATATATATATATATATATATATATATATATATATATATATATATATATATATGAACCGGCTAATCGGTATATAAAAATTAAACCGTAACCATTAACAAAAAATTTAAAAATTAAAAACAGTGACCGCATCTATCGGATTGGATAACCGTAAAAATCGATTCGATTTCAGACTAATTTTACGGTTAACCATATTTGTGATTTTTTTGCTCACCCATAACTGTAGTCACTTTATTTAGTTTGAATAAAAGTAAATACATTGTATTCAATTTGAAAAAAGAAAATACAGTATATTTAATTTGGTAAAAGTGAATACAATGTATTATTTGGATAAAAGTGAATATAGTGTATTATTTGGATAAAAGTGAATATAGTGTATTCAGTTTGGTAAAAATGAATACAGTTTATTTTTTGGATAAAAGTAAATACAGTATATTCAATTTAGGCAAAAGGTTGAGCTTGTATTTCAATATTTCAGCTATTTTTATTTCAAAATCTTACAAGATATAATAATTAGTAGTATATTTTCATTAATTGGAATTTTTTTAGTTTCTACTTTAATAAATTAAATTAATTTGCAATTTTTATAGTAATAATCACAAATATCCCTTTAATCCCTCATCTGTATTTTAAATAGACGCTAATTAAACAAATCCACAATCAATTGAAATTGCAAATTTTTATTACCAAAGAAATTTAAAAATCTAATACAAAGAGACGTAATATTTCCTTTGAAATATAAAAAGTACTAATTATCATTACAAAATATAAATAAAAAAATTGAAAAAAATGATGATTGATTTTAGAAATTTAGTTATATATAAAAAAATATATAGTAATATAATTCTTTTTTACCACAACACTTTATTTTTTAATAAAATAATTTAAAGAGTAAATAAATTAAAATTAACACCTAATTTGATAGTAGTCAAATAAGCATAGCCATATGGATGCTTAAAGTTTTAAAGAAAAATATCCAGACTCTTGTTATTCGTAAAGTTCATGAATAATGAAAAATGGCATTGACGATCAAACGATTGGAGGAGTCCCCTGCTTGGGTACACTAAATTTTGAGGTGTGCTTCATCTTATAATTTTCCTCACCATTCAACCTCCTCACAAGGTCTCCATGCAAAAATTCGAAATGTAAATTCTTCGAGTACAGAAATATATTGTAAACTTTCGGGAAGAAACCTCAATCTTAAACAATCACTGAAATCAAAGATACTTTAATTTTGAAAAAGCATCATCTACGATCTTGATCCAATCACCCTACTGAATCGACTAAATTCGGATTCGAAATGTCGTTGCAGATTAAGATTCATTGACACTCTCTTATCAATAAGTTAAAGAAAAAAATAGAATTGAAATATATTGTATTCAATTTAGCCAAAAGTAAATATCACATATAAGCATATGGTAGATAATGTTTGTTGTATTTTTATTTTTTCTAACAATGAGAACCTAATTAATAAGTAATTTTATTCACTCAGTGAACACTGATGGTAGAAGTAAAACTCTAAAATTTAAGAAGTTTTTGCTTTTTCAAAAATAATTGAAGAATTCAAGAACGGTAATCATCCTCCATTCAAATGCATAATTAAAGTAATTTGAAAATATATTGATCAAAATAAAAATATATATATTTTTCTCAAATATATATTTGAATCACTCAATTTTATTAATTTAGCAAAATCTAACAAAAAATCCTTGGTACAACCACTTTTTGTATGGAGATATGATGCAATATCCAAAGGGACATGTGGCAATTCTTTAGTGGAGGAAGGCCAACTTATTAACAAATGGCTGAGATTTTTGAAACGTTATAGGCCCCTAAACAGTAGAGTGATAAGCTTGGCTCAGAGATTGCCAAGTTGACATAAAAACAAAACTTCAAAAATGTCATCAACCAATGAAAATCCACTTATAGATCTCCCTTAGATAAGGACCCTTTTCCAAAATCATATATATACACAACCCCAAAATCGCTACTTACTACCCAAACAATTCAACAGCCAAATACACATTCTGAAAAAACAAGTACTAAAATTCCAGCAATGGCTGCCTCTACAATGGCCCTCTCCTCCCCTTCTTTTGCCGGAAAGGCCCTAAAGCTCAGCCCATCAGCCCCTGAACTCATGGGCAATGGTCGCGTCTCCATGAGAAAAACCGCCACTAAGTCTGTTTCATCCGGAAGCCCATGGTACGGCCCAGACCGTGTTAAGTACTTGGGCCCATTCTCCGGTGAGCCTCCAAGCTACTTGACCGGTGAGTTCCCCGGTGACTACGGCTGGGACACTGCTGGACTTTCTGCTGACCCAGAGACCTTTGCTAAGAACCGTGAGCTCGAAGTAATCCACTGCAGATGGGCCATGCTTGGAGCTCTTGGATGTGTCTTCCCGGAGCTCTTGGCCCGCAACGGTGTGAAATTCGGCGAGGCAGTGTGGTTCAAGGCTGGAGCCCAAATCTTCAGCGAGGGGGGCCTTGACTACTTGGGTAACCCAAGCTTGATCCACGCACAAAGTGTTTTGGCCATCTGGGCTACCCAAGTTGTGTTGATGGGTGCTGTTGAGGGTTACAGAATTGCAGGTGGTCCTCTGGGTGAGGTGACTGACCCAATCTACCCAGGTGGAAGCTTTGACCCATTGGGCTTGGCCGATGACCCAGAAGCATTTGCTGAATTGAAGGTGAAGGAGATCAAGAACGGCAGATTGGCTATGTTCTCTATGTTCGGTTTCTTTGTTCAGGCTATTGTAACCGGAAAGGGACCATTGGAGAACTTGGCCGACCACCTTGCTGACCCAGTCAACAACAATGCCTGGGCTTATGCCACAAACTTCGTCCCCGGAAAGTGACGGAGCGATCCTTCATTTTTTTCTTTTTCTGAGTGATGATTTTCTGACCATTTTAATCAATGGAATGTGTGCCGTTAATTATATAACCTGTTTCAGACTAGTTGTGCAGGAAAATGTAACATCCATCTGCAATTAGTCTCTGTGGATTTTTAATATATATAGTTTTGAGTTTATATTCTTAATTTTTAGTATTTGTTTTTGCTCTTTCTTATGAGCAGATCTACATGGTACTGTCACTTTTAAATTTTTTAAAATTAAAATTTTACAGATAAAATTTAATAACTTTCAAAAAAAAATTTACTATTAGCCCTTGCTGAATTTTTGGTGTTATGTTTTTACTTATGAAATTTATATTTTTTTTTAAAAAACAAGGTAAATATATAATTTCATTATGACCATTATTTATTTACTTACAAGATATTATATTCACTTCAAAATAAATTTTGCATATAAAAAGAATATTTTTATAGTTATTTTTGGCATTTCCGGATGTTAATTTCTAGTTCTGCCCCTGAACTTTCTTTTGTTTAAATTGGTCGATTTTTTCTCGGATATATATTTACTAATGAGCAAATTTAACAGTTTACCCCACAAAATTAGCAGTTTTTTCTTCATCGTTCTTCTTTTACAGAAACAACTTCCATTGCATTTTTTGTTCTAACACTTTGATCTAGCTTTATGTGATTATTAGCACGTAATTTGTTTTCTTATTTTAATATCTTATTCCCAACATAAATTATGGCTAAGTATTAATTTATAAATCACTCTCAATTCAATTCGGCTTTAACAAAAAAACAAGTCGACGTCAATTTGTTCTATTGAAAAAAGAAATCTTATGTAATTAAGGTAGAGATTAGAGATAGGTTAATTACATAATAATTAAGTTATTCTAAACAAAAAAAGGTTAGTCTAACGAAGAATAGAGGTGTGTGCATGAAATCATTCTTCATCACCCACAGGATTTGCAAAGCCGCTTGCTTGATGATACACCACATCACTTGGACCATTCTGTAAGCTTCTCAAAGTAACTTGCAGTCAGACAGGCGAGTCCAAGTAACCTTGTTGTCCCAAACTCATTGAAATCCTTTGAAAGGCCATCAGGATCCAGGAATTGTTTAAGCTCCTTCTTGTGCATTCTTGAAGCTTTTCACCTCCAGACTCAGCCTCCACTTGCAACTTGCAAGTACCAAAGAACTGTTTCTTGGCAATTTTCTCTTCAACCAGACAGTATACATTCAACCCCTTGTAGTCTTTGTTAGAGTTAATAGAGATAATTCTATAAAATCCAAATAGCATTTCAACCATTAGACAATCATAGAATAATATTAAAGCACACGCGAACCCATGTTTGATGAATCACGCACTTAAGATTGAGTACTCTGAGTCTGGATTCGCCGTCACGCAAGTTCTGCTTCAGGTGTGCCTTGTATGTATCTCATCAAGCTTCCTGAAAATCGCAGTCTTTACATGTTGAAAATCTTTCAGTGCTTGGAGCTTAGATTTCCTATTGGCATCATAGAATAATGCGTGTATTTCTCCAAGAATTGCTTTGCCATCACTCAAATGTCCAAATATTTATTACACAGTAAATGCTTAACATATGGAGCAAGGCATAACCAGCAAAAGCTATGTCTGCAAACCTTGCAAGCCATATGTGCAATTGGTCTCCTGCAAATGGGGCAAGCAAGGCTTGAAATAGTTTAGTATGCAATTGACATTCTCAGAATTGAGTTAATTTGTGATGAAATTGAGTGAAAAATAAACATTAATTCTCAGTTCTTGTTCTCGGTTTGGACGGAAAAGAGAAAAGGGAACTGGGAGGTTAGAGAAGCGAGGTAGGAAACTTCTTAATACTTGTGTGTCATTTTGGTTGAGATGTTAAAGTCTTCGAAATCCACTTCTCCACAGTCTCACAATCGACAGGACGGTGAGTATCCCCATCACAATTCCGGCAAAACAATGGCAAGTAACATCGGGCATCCAATATTCCTTCCCCATCAAAGACCTCAATAGCACAATCACAGTCCATGCTTTGACGTATGTTGCCTTCATTGAGGATTCTGTAATTTGGTTTCTTAATCGTAATCGATTCATCATGATCATAATAATCTTGAATTTTGTATTGAGCAATAAATGAGTCGAGTTCGATGTTGGCAACTAGAACGTCATGTCGTTTTTTGCAGACCCAGGAAAATGTAAAGCGACACAAGAAAAACCAATACAGCCTTTTACAAGATGGTAAAACGACATGACGTATAATGTAATATAGTAAACCCTTTCCCCGGATAATCAAAACGACTTTAAGATGCAGCGAAACAAAGCACAAATTCTTGCCCTTCTTTTCTGTTTGAAACCAAAATGCGACCCCCATCTCCGCGCTCCAATTTCTTCTCCTCCCTCAAGCAGGTGATTCTTCCAATCTCTATATGCATTTTTCCGATAATCTAGCGTTTCACCGTCTCTCTCCTCTCTTATCATTCTAAATTATCTTGCAGGTCGAGAAAAGATTGAAACTTGAAAGCCCAACACAATCCTCCAATGTCTCTCCGCCGCCGAAAAACACGGACATCAATGACAGGTTGGCAGAATCTTTAAGCACACCCATGTACATCTACACAAACCAAGAACGCAACTCAACAGCTCTCCAAGACAGCAGTGAGCCTCCACTTGCATTTCTCTCATCGTCTCCGCAATTTTCTCCACTTTGTCAAAACCCGGCTCATGAACTCCTCCAAGAACAGCCCACAATAGTTGAAGAAGCTAAAAGCTGTGCCCTTTATGATATTGATTTGCTAATGCAGCTTCTGGGTATGTCAGATTTTGAGCGAGGAAGTCAGAATCAGAAAGAAATTGCAGAGACAGCAAGGGTAAGTGATGGATGTTGTGAATGTAAAGGTGGTTTTTATGAAAAAATTGTTGGGGTTAAGGGACCGAAGTGTAAAATGGAAGTGGAGAGATTGGATGGATGGATTAGGTACTTTTTACAGAGGAAGATGGAGCCATTGAGGTTGGTTTGTTTGCTTTTGGGTAAGGCTGCTTTTGAGTTTGAGAGAGTTGATGACTTTGGTCTTGCTGGCTTCGAGTTCCCTTTAGCTATTGAGGAGTTTTTGAAGTATGATCCACCAAGAGAGTGAAATTCAGGCATGCAATTGTTTTCTTTGTATAAACTTATATTGCACTGTAATCAACTTTCAAGAAAATATCTTGTATCTACTTGTTTTTCTAAATGAGATTTCTAATCAATGGTGATTGTTGAAATTTTTAACATAAGAGTTATTTTAATTTTCTTATTTTGTTGTTAAATCTTAATTTGTATAGCACTTAGGCTATAATTGATGGATAGAGAAAAAATTGAAACTTAATAATTTTCTGAAACTACAAAGCTGTAGTAGAATTCTTTAAACAAAAGTCAGAAACATCAGTTCATCTTGCTTTATGCTTCTCAAGAGAAGACAGCACCTCATTCATGTCTGGTCGATCATCAGGATTTGGGTTTGTGCAGAACAAGGCCAGCTTAAAGAGCTCTTCCAAAGTTTTTTCCTCCTTGGACACATTCCTGGCAATCTCAGGGTCTAAAACTTGAACAATTCCATTGGTGCCACTGCGAAGGGCTTTCTCAACTAGCTGACTCAGGCTGCTTGGCAATCCATTATCTTCTGAAACTTCCGTTGGCCTTCGTTTTGTAAGTAGCTCCATCAATATAATCCCGAAGCTAACCACATCTACTTTAGTTGTGACCTTCCTCATGTATGCAAATTCTGATAAAACCTTAGGCATGTGTTTATGAAGTCAAAGCCACAGCAGGTAAGTAACAGCTTTGGAAAAAAAATAAAGAAGATTCGATGGTTACCTGGTGCCAAGTAGCCTATGGTGCCTTGAAAGGCTGACGATGACGAAAGACTACTTACATCCTGAAGAAGAACACTTAATATGCGAGCTGTTCCAAAGTCGCTTACATGGGCAACCCAGCTACTGTCCAACAGAATGTTAGAGGGTTTCAAATCACAGTGAACTATGGGGAAGTCATAACCAGAATGCAAGTAATCCAGCCCACTTGCAATTGAGATACAAACATCAATTCTGTCAGATAATGTCCATCTTGATTGATAGACATAAGGGCCATGGATGATGTTCTCCAAATTCCCGTTCTCCATGTATTCCAGTACTAAAGCTTTTAGTTTAGTGCTTTCCCAGGCATAGCCTATGACCTTCACCAGACTCTTGTGTCTCAATTGGCTCAGTGTTTTGACTTCTCTGTAGAAGCATTTATCTGATTCTGCAGGGAACTGCTGCAAATTGAGTTTCTTTACAACTACAGTTCGTCCATCTTCCAATTGACCCTTGTAAACTGTGCTCAAGCTGCTGACACCAATTATGTTATATTGGCTGAAGAAATTGGTGGTTTTTTCTAATTCAATCGCTTCAAACCTTATGAGTTTGAGTGCTGAAGTGAAGTCTGGTTCTGCATCCTCAATTCTTTCTGACTTGGGCTTTTTGGCACGTCGGAGGAGGGTTGCAATCACCAACACCAGAATCAGAAGTGTAGAAACTATTCCAAGTGATACGAGGATCCAAACAGTCTTCTTGGAGAAGGAATGTGAACCTTTTTTGCTGCATAAACCTAGAGATTTTGTTCCACAGAGACCGGATTCCCAATCAGACTAGAAGAATTTATGTTTTTGAATATGCCAGTGTCCGGAACTTGGCCTTCAAGTTGATTGAAACTCAGATTGAGAAGTTTCAGAGTGGAAAGATTGGCAAAGCTCTCAGGTATATCACCCTTCAGCTGATTCTGGGAAAGGTCTAGGGTGGTAAGATGCTCCATTTCGGCCAAGCTTTGAGGAATATGGCCATCTAATTCATTCCTGGAAAGGTTCATGCTTTTAAGCTCATTCATCTTCCTAAAAGCATTTGCTGGAACTGGACCAGAGAGTTTGTTTCGTGAAAGATCAAGAGAGAACAAATTTATGCAGCCTCCAAGTGTTTCAGGAACCATTCCTGAAAGATTGTTGTATGATAGATCAATGACTTGTACTGCTTCTAAAGTTCCCAATTCTGCTGGAATATTTCCCCCCAACAGATTATGTGACAAGTTGAGAAATATCTGCATATTTTTCATACTTGCCATCACAGATCCAGGAATGGATCCTGAGAGATGATTGTAAGAAAGATCAAGAGACATGAGTCGGTGGAGATGCCCCATACTTGCAGGAATGGATCCGTTAAGCATGTTGCTATTCAGGTCCAATTGTGAAAGCATTTCAAGTTTTGAGAAAGCAGCTGGAATTGGACCCGTGAACCTGTTTAGTCCCGGAAAGAGAACGGTTAAATATTTTAGTTCAAAAACACTTCAGGTATCGCACCTTCTAGCTCATTTCCTTGCAAAGCAAGACCTTGGAGGAGGGAAAGCTTGGATAATGTTGGTGGAATAAGGCCTGAAAACCTGTTTCCAGAAAGTGATAAAGTGATCAATTGACTCAAATTGCCAATCTCTGGTGGAATTGGCCCTACGAATGAATTGAAGCCAGCTTTGAAAAGTTTAAGCTTGTGGAGCTTTCCAATGCCTGGTTTTAGCATTCCGCTGAAGTTGTTTTCTGCAAGACTTAAAGTTTCAAGATTACTGCAATTATAAAGGTCATCAGGTATTTCTCCAGACAGTTGATTTGGTCCAAGACTTACCCTTGTCAGATTTTGTAACTTTCCCAGATATTCTATTAAAAGCTAAGTCAATGTATGAAAGTTGGGTGCAATTGGTAATGCTAGGTGGAATATCTCCCTCAAGATAGTTAGAGCTCAGGCTAAGGTTCCTCAAATTGTAAAGCATTCCTATATTTGATGGAATCTTTCCTGTAAGGAAATTTATGCTTAAAGACAAGTATGTTAAGTTTGACAGGTTTGTAATCGACAAAGGAATCCCCCCGGTAAACTTGTTTGAGTGTAGTGTTAATACCTGCAACGACCTCAATGATCCTATCCCAACAGGTTGTTCCAGTCAACTGATTCTCTGATAGACCTAAATTGGTTAATGATGTCAATTGGAACAAGGAAAGAGGAATGGTGGAGTTTAGTCTATTTTTGTACAACCTTAATGTCTCCAACTGCTTCAGATTCCCAAGCTCAAAAGGAATTGCACCTGTAAAATGATTACTGTACAGTTCAAGATGGGCAAGATTCTTGCACCTGCCTAATTCTGAAGGGATTTCTCCGATAAGGAAATTATCAAACAAGACAAGGTACACTAAATTGGACAAGTTTCCCATCTCCCTGGATATTTTTCCAGACAAGCGATTTGCACTCAGGTGCATAACTTGCAAAGCTTGAAGCTCTGCAATGGAAACAGGGATTGGACCCTCTAGGTTGTTTTTATTTGCCACTAAATATTGTAAGTTTACTAGTTTCCCTATGTTTGCAGGTATTCTCCCAGTGAAATTGTTATAATCAGCACCGAAACCTTGCAAGGAGGTGCAATTACTGACCGGATTCTAGCAAGTGTACTAAATCGGCTAGTAATATAGAGAAATATAGATTAAGACCCCCAAAATATCGTATTCAAGGGAACATGGATTGCTAAGGATAATACATATATATGAATTAAATTAATTCGAGATTGTTTCCCAAATGTTTTTTATTTAGAAGCAAAAATTAAACAAAATAAACAATAAAACAAAATAAAAGCATGAATTAAAAACAAAACAATAATTGAAATTCTCTTGCTAAAAAAATTATCCACCTTAATTTTCATTGTAATGACTTAAATTCAATATAAACACCAGTGATTATGAAAAAACTAGTAATAGAGCAAGATATCTTTATTCAAGTATATAATTCTTAGTATTAAACTCATAGACAAATCTAATACTTAGCATGCAAATCTAGTTTCAACTTCCTAAACTTTCATTGAAGCCTTTCTCAAGTGATTCAACTTCAATTTATTCTTAGTTCCTCCTCTCTTAGTATTAACCAATAAAATTAACACATAATCATCTTATATTTCAGATAATAATCATGCATAAACATCAAAGAGTTAACCCAAGAACATGCAAATCATTAATTATGTCAAAACCAATTTTTAGTTATTTATTCAATAAACCAACAATCAATTTCAATTTAATCAAAAATAAGAATATGCTTAAAACCAAGAAATAATCAACCGATATTGAAATTAAGCTCAAAATAAAGTCATAACAATGAAAATATAAGTTTTCAAAGTTCTATTAGCAAAAGAAGAAAAACTACTTCCTAAACATAATTAAAAATTAAAGACAAAGTTGAAAAGAAAAACAGAAAAATAATGTAAAATAAACTAAGCCTAATTCTAAGATGGAACCTAATTCCCTAATTGATCTCCATTGATTCTAAGATTGGATCATTTCTTTGGTGTTTAAGCCTTCTATTTATAGGCAAAAGACGTTGTGGATCGCTTCTCAAACTCCAAAATCAAATAGGAAGCAAACTCTGTCCAAAATAGGAAGTTCGAGAAAATCCTTCGCGAAGTGGGAGTAGGAATCACGTGGCCACGGCTTCCCCTTTGTATTTGAACACGTGGTCACGTGTTCTATAAGGCTTCCTTCACACGTGGCCACGTGTGGTCCTTCACTTGGAATCCACGTGGTCACGTGTCTTCAATGCTTCCTCCTTTTAGTCTTTCACGTGGCCATGTGTTGCTTAGTTCATTTTCACACATGGCCATGTGTTCTTTTTTTTTTTCAATTCACGTGGCCATGGGTCTTCAATCTTCACTCCTTCACGTGGCCACAGGTTGATCACTTCATTATTTTCACGTGGTTACGTGTAAAGCTTCTGGACTAAATGTTCAATTTTCTCGCATCAACTTTCAATATTTGCACATTTGACCCTAATCTTTGCCTTTTTTCCAATTAAGTCATTTTTCTTGCAAATTAATCCTGAAAAATACCAAAATTTACAATTAACTCCAAAAACATAAAACTAACAAATTAAACTCAAATTAAACCTAATTAACACAAAATTAAGTTAATTAAACACCTAAAAATATACTAAAAACATCATATAAATGACCATTATCAATTACAAATACTATCAGGAATGCTTCCTGTCAAGAAATTAGCACCTAAATCTATAACCTGCAGATTTGGAAGGTTTGCTAGTTCTGCTGGAATTGGACCTGACAGGGAATTTTGATAAAGAGCAAGAGTATTTAGTTGAGTACAAAGTCCCAACTGAGGTGGAATGTGACCAGTAAATGAATTTGAAGAAAGATCAAGAACCTGGAGGGCAGAAAGGTTACCAAGAAACGGAGGAATCTAACCTTGGAGCTGCATTTCAAACAGAGAAATTGAAATGAAGCGATTCGAGGAAGGGTCACAAGCAACTCCAGCCCAGTTGCAGTGATGGCTTGCCTCTGTCCAGTTAGCAAGTACTCCTAAAGGATCGTGTGTGATGGAATTCTTGAAGGCGTTTAATGTAACACCCTTACTGAACAGTCTAACTGAAACAAGTGATAAGACGGAAATTTTTTTTTTCACACAGAGACTTAACTATCCCAACAACTTCAGGCTTGTCTAAAAGGAAATACTTAAAAATTAAGCCGATAAACTATAATTGTCCAAGTGACTGAATTCCAAATAAAAATCCGGCAATATAACGCTTAAAAACTTAACTATTTCACCTGAAAAATCAGATAATTTCCTCAGCCCATCAGGGGGCACAACAATTCAAAAATAATTTCATCATGCATCTCATACATCCATTCTCATTATTATTATTCACATTTACTAAGATGATTCAATAATACATATTACACTCTTAAATCACTATGATACTCCAAAATAGAAAATATTTACATTCAAAATCGCCTCGCTACAACTGTGAACCTCAAAAGATGAATTGCTTGAAACTAAATCCCTTCTTCCGATGGTTGAGCCAAAGCAGCTGTCTAACCAAAAACAAGTCTATCCTGCAACCTACACGGATCACAAAACCCGTGCTAAGCTATAAAGCTTAGTGGGGAACAAAATAATCTAAAGATACTCTTTACAACACAGTACATAACCTCAATTATAAAAATATAAAGTTTAATAATATTGTCGTTAATACCTCTAATTATCTTGGATCCAAGCTTTTACATTTAGCAATAATCACAAACATAAAAGAACATCATTAATTGTTACGACAGAAAACGTTTAGCATAATTCTTACATATCTATATATATACATCAGTAAAATATAGTATGCAATATAATTTCATTTTCATGTAATCATTAAAACAATCTTAGTCAGGTTCATTATATATTACGTGCCCACATCATATCACATATTATGCACTTGACCTATAACAGAATTGTATACATACTCATATATATATATAAACAAATATAACCAATTAAGAAATTAGCTTATGATTTTCAGAAGCTATATAATTGAAGACAAATTCCTCGTGTACTATACGTACTCATAATATACAGATACATAATATAGATATATCGAATTATTGATTCACATGCTTATCAATATTATAACTTTGCAATTTAATATCCATTTGATGTACTTATACAAGAGAATAATTCTTATACATTTTAGTTCTGAACTATAACATTTCTTATATTTTATACTTTTTAACTTATTTTCATATTAATGCCCCTAGAACAGTACCGACAGAAATACTCATACTGGATACACGGAATGTGGACCCCATGGCCCACAAACAGACTGAAAAATGATCTCAAAGACCATTTTTCCACGTAGCAGATACAGATACAAACAGAAGCTATGGAGATCAGTGATCCTACCATAACTAAGCAAGTCGCCATGACTTGCACCGCGGTACAGAATTCCTATGGCCAGCCAATTATATCCTGAGCTAGTTTTACTGCCAGACTATTTACTAAGGGCGCAAAAGATCACTTGTTTTCAGTACATTTATCAACTTTATCATCATTTCAATCCAGATAATACAGTTATTCAGAACATTCAATATTCTTGTACAGTTTGTGAACCATCATTCACTTAAGTCAGGAATTATTTCACAATTAAAACGTTTTTCAGTCATCAGAGAAGTCTATTTTATACATAATCTTTAACTTTACTTTAAACAATCTAATAATCATGTATGAACAATACTTGTACTAGTCATGATAGTTCATTTCTGACTATATTTGAACTATTGATGCGAGAATCAACTTATAAACACAATCACGATAAAAAAAAACATACCTGTATAGTTCTTCAGAATCATTTCCATTGTTCCACTGTACTTAATTTAATAATTAAACATTCATACTCTAATACGATATTTGATACATGCATTCAATGCATCATTCTTAATAAAAATGTCTGTATATGTATCTACATTTCATAACAGACTTATAAATGGAATTATATGATCTTAAATAGTCAAATACTAAAACAATCATAGTAATACACACATCATACATAGTCATGCCCTTTCTAACAAGTAATATAGAATTATTCATATATTAAGATTGCATACATACATATAAGTAATGATCATTATATTTGTTCAAGTATAGGCCTTATACTAGACTATAAACCCATTCTTATACAAATATACTTATACTGTTCTTGTATGTTTAACTACTGGAATATAATGCTCACCGATTTACGATCACCTCAACCAAATGTATTAATCTTCACTTAATTTATATTTTATTTCCTTAATCCACTTTTAACACCTATTAGATTAAAGAGAATCAATTCTATGTTCTTTAACAACACCTAAGGTAATTCTTGGACAAACTAATAGGCTAGTATAAACGCTACTCCTTATAACTAAAGATACTAAGTTCTCTAAAACGTCAATTGAGAGCACTTAACATATTCAAGTCAAGTTTACATAAGCTTTATGGCTCATTTTACATTTAACAATCTAATAAATTACATGTATGTTATTCATCATTTATAAAATTATCAATTCACTTCCATGCTACATATTATAATGGCTTAACCTGTTAATCTCTGCCTATATATATATATATATTCTCTATGATCTATAAAGTCTTTGAAACTTCCAGATGATTCTGACATTACAAACAAATCATAAGTGGTTCATATAATATAACCGTACATCCATATATATATAGACCAGTTCATTTCAACAATTAAGAGTTATATCAAAACTCCTGCTTTACAATGAACTTACTTTCGCAATTACATTATAGTTAACAATGGTGTTCAATATCCAATTCGTATAAATCTCAGAAAAGTATGTACTCCTATCTATGATGAGAATTACCTTCAAATATATTTATTAGATGCCTATTTATCTTGTGAAATAGATACTTTAAACTTCCCTATAAGCATAATAAATCAATGATTATACATACTGTATCACGCAATTGTCAAAACTTATAGAAAGACCAAATAAAATCCTTACATAGTTATAATACAACTTCACAGTTGATTACTCTTAACTCACTATATCCCCACATCATATTATACTCACCATTTCAATTAAACTTAGTTCATGTATTCTATCAATTCATACACACAGAGACAACATTTATATCAAGTCATATTCAATTTTATCTATATGCCTTAAATCAAACTGTCGTATAAATAACATTTCCTCAAAATATTATTATTTGGCATAAACTCTCCAACAAACATCTATACATGTATTAAAAACTAAATTATGCATCATGCATAAAATTTAAGAGAATTCCTTAAGCAAGTTTAGTTCCCATACCGTAGAGTCGAAGACCAAAATGCCCTCTCCATTCTGCCTGTTCGGAGCCTCGCCGGAGCCTCACCGGAGACTCGTCGGAGTCTCGCCGGAGACGTGCCGTAGCCTCACACCTGAAGCCAGAGTCGCCGGTAGCTTCCCGGTGGTCTTCACGCACCTCACCACCGTCTCAAGCCGTCGGAAAACGCGCTGGAAGGTAGCGGCCACCACACTTCCGATCTCCCTAACGCCGGCGAGTGGAGAAGATCGGCAGGCACCGAAAGCTTCATCTAGCTGCTAGGAGTCGACCGCCGGTGGTAGTGTCGCCAGCCGCCGTCATCACTCGCCGGAAAAGGAGAGAGAAGCCCCAGTGATGATGGAAGACCAAAAATCAAAAGAAAAAGAAAACCGTAGCACCGATGGAGGGAAGGGACGGCGAGGAGGCGGTGGCAGCCGCGCCGATCGCAGGTGCAGGCGCCGCTGATCGGCGACAGCGCCTCCTCCTTCCTCTCCTTCTCTTCCCTTTTCCCCCCTTCCCCGATCCTCTCTTCCCTTCTTTCTTTCTTTTTTTTATAATAATAATAATACTAATCATACTAATACTAATAATAACCCCCACAATTTAAACCCACTATTACTCTTTTCTTTTCCTATATCAATTTCAATCACACTTTTTTTAAACCTTCATAATTAATTGTTACAAAATAATACCAAAATTTTGGGGCGTTACAATTCTCCCCCACTTAATAAAATTTCGTCCTCGAAATTTATCTGAATAACAAACCTGTAGTTATTGCTACTCACTTGTCCTTCACATCTTGATATCTTCAGAACACTATAATAGAGTATCTATTTGTTCTTTAATTGATTACTCCATCAATCCAAAATATATAAGCAGTCTTTCATCAAATAACAGATCGTCTATTTGACCCCTTTATCACTAATCACATCACACTTCTAAACTCTTGATTATCCTAATCTCCTTCATTTAACTCTGATATTTGATTTCTGTACATAGGCTCCTTATTTAATATAACTGACGAAGTCTATGCTGGGTTTCCACTATAACCTCTTACTAGTATAACAAAACTGCCACTAACAAAACCAAATACAAGGCATGTAACTGTATGACTATGCAATACCAAATGCATGGGTAGACTATGAAGCATGTGGCCACATGACTGAACTGTATGCATGTATATCGTATAGCTATGCATGGACTGTAACACAAATGTACACATGAATGACTCATGCATAATATTAGTGGCAGTATATACTATTTGGGTTAACGGAATCACCCAGAAACATTACTTCATAACTAACGAGATAACAAAAAGTTAAACTCTGATCCTAAATCACCAACTTACTTATTTATACTCACATTATCTGAGGAATCTGATAACAACACACTTGCCGCTTTACAATTCACTCATTTCATATGGCATGTACATAAGTTACTTATAATAATACCTTTGCTTACATACTCACGCCGACCTTAAGATCAGTTAAATCTCATCAGAACACATAACATTCTTTCTGACACATGATATTGCAATAATCTCTACTTACGCTACCTAATATTCAATCAAAATCTATGGTCTTCTTAACATTACTACTTTTTACAACTATACCAATATAAGGAAACGATTTTTGCCTATAGTCCTCACAGAATATCCTTAATACTTCTCAGCTTATTTGACATTTCCAGACTGCTTAAAATCATTTTCTAACTTTAAATTCAATCATTACCAACAACTATCAATCAAGAAATGAGAAACATATAAGAAACTCCATCAAAACATTTCCCTCCATATAGGTCAAGACCATAATTTTATCTCCTGATTATCAAAGTTTCGCTCTTATACTATCATCCGTTTTCCTCAATTATACATTCACATATTACACTTGGTTCCTTCCATTACCACTATATCACTATACTGTGATCACTTCCTATTTTATACAACAATATCATCTATACTGCCTCATTCAAATATAAACATTTACCTCATCTTCGTTCGCTGTCACCTAAACAATGCTCTTATATCTATTCTTTCCAACTTACTTCCCTAATATTTTCTAAATCATTCCATTGCGGCCTAAAGCAAAATTCCAAATGATTAACATTAGGCCAAGGAACCATAATTTTCAAACACCTTTTCTATTAACCAGAACCGACTAAACCAAGCTGCTCTGATACCACAAAATGTAACGCCCTTACTGAACAGTCTAACTGAAACAAGTGATAAGATGGAAATTTTTTTTTTCACACAGAGACTTAACTATCCCAACAACTTCAGGCTTGTCTAAAAGGAAATACTTAAAAATTAAGCTGATAAACTAGAATTGTCCAAGTGACTGAATTCCAAATAAAAATCCGGCAATATAACGCCTAAAAACTTAACTATTCCACCTGAAAAATCAGACAATTTACTCAGCCCATCAGGGGCACAACAATTCAAAAATAATTTCATCATGCATCTCATACATCCATTCTCATTATTATTATTCACATTTCCTAAGATGATTCAATAATACATATTACACTCTTAAATCACTATGATACTCCAAAATAGAAACAATTTACATTCAAAATCGCCTCGCTACAACTGTGAACCTCAAAAGATGAATTGCTTGAAACTAAATCCCTTCTTTTGATGGTTGAGCCAAAGCAGCTATCTAACCAAAAACAAGTCTATCCTGCAACCTACACGGATCACAAAACCCGTGCTAAGCTATAAAGCTTAGTGGAAAACAAAATAATCTAAAGATACTCTTTACAACACAGTACATAACCTCAATTATAAAAATATAAAGTTTAATAATATTGTCGTTAATACCTCTAATTACCTTGGATCCAAGCTTTTACATTTAGCAATAATCACAAACATAAAAGAACATCATTAATTGTTACGACAGAAAACGTTTAGCATAATTCTTACATATCTATATATATACATCAGTAAAATATAGTATGCAATATAATTTCATTTTCATGTAATCATTAAAACAATCTTAGTCAGGTTCATTATATATTACGTGCCCACATCATATCACATATTATGCACTTGACCTATAATAGAATTGTATACATACTCATATATATATATAAACAAATATAACCAATTAAGAAATTAGCTTATAATTTTCAGAAGCTATATAATTGAAGACAAATTCCTCGTGTACTATACGTACTCATAATATACAGATACATAATATAGATATATCGAATTATTGATTCACATGCTTATCAATATTATAACTTTGCAATTTAATATCCATTTGATGTACTTATACAAGAGAATAATTCTTATACATTTTAGTTCTGAACTATAACATTTCTTATATTTTATACTTTTTAACTTATTTTCCTATTAATGCCCCTAGAACAGTACCGACAGAAATACTCATACTGGATACACGGGATGTGGACCCCATGGCCCACAAACAGACTGAAAAATGATCTCAAAGATCATTTTTCCACGTAGCAGATACAGATACAAACAGAATCTATGGAGATCAGTGATCCTACCATAACTAAACAAGTCGCCATGACTTGCACCGCGGTACAGAATCCCTATGGCCAGCCAATTATATCCTGAGCTAGTTTTACTGCCAGACTATTTTCTAAGGGCGCAAAAGATCACTTGTTTTCAGTATATTTATCAACTTTATCATCATTTCAATCCAGATAATACAGTTATTCAGAACATTCAATATTCTTGTACAGTTTGTTAACCATCATTCACTTAAGTCAGGAATTATTTCACAATTAAAACGTTTTTCAGTCATCAGAGAAGTCTATTTTATACATAATCTTTCACTTTACTTTAAACAATCTAATAATCATGTATGAACAATACTTGTACTAATCATGATAGTTCATTTCTGACTATATTTGAACTATTGATGCGAGAATCAACTTATAAACACAATCACGATAAAAAAAAACATACCTGTATAGTTCTTCAGAATCATTTCCATTGTTCCACTGTACTTAATTTAATAATTAAACATTCATACTCTAATATGATATTTGATACATGCATTCAATGCATCATTCTTAATAAAAATGTCTGTATATGTATCTACATTTCATAACAGACTTATAAATGGAATTATATGATCTTAAATAGTCAAATACTAAAACAATCATAGTAATACACACATCATACATAGTCATGCCCTTTCTAACAAGTAATATAGAATTATTCATATATTAAGATTGCATACATACATATAAGTAATGATCATTATATTTGTTCAAGTATAGGCCTTATACTAGACTATAAACCCATTCTTATACAAATATACTTATACTGTTCTTGTATGTTTAACTACTGGAATATAATGCTCACCGGTTTACGATTACCTCAACCAAATGTATTAATCTTCACTTAATTTATATTTTATTTCCTTAATCCACTTTTAACACCTATTAGATTAAAGAGAATCAATTCTATGTTCTTTAACAACACCTAAGGTAATTCTTGGACAAACTAATAGGCTAGTATAAACGCTACTCCTTATAACTAAAGATACTAAGTTCTCTAAAACGTCAATTGAGAGCACTTAACATATTCAAGTCAAGTTTACATAAGCTTTATGGCTCATTTTACATTTAACAATCTAATAAATTACATGTATGTTATTCATCATTTATAAAATTATCAATTCACTTCCATGCTACATATTATAATGGCTTAACCTGTTAATCTCTGCCTATATATATATATATATATTCTCTATGATCTATAAAGTCTTTGAAACTTCCAGATGATTCTAACATTACAAACAAATCATAAGTGGTTCATATAATATAACCGTACATCCATATATATATAGACCAGTTCATTTCAACAATTAAGAGTTATATCAAAACTCCTGCTTTACAATGAACTTACTTTCGCAATTACATTATAGTTAACAATGGTGTTCAATATCCAATTCGTATAAATCTCAGAAAAGTATGTACTCCTATCTATGATGAGAATTACCTTCAAATATATTTATTAGATGCCTATTTATCTTGTGAAATAGATACTTTAAACTTCCCTATAAGCATAATAAATCAATGATTATACATATTGTATCACGCAATTGTCAAAACTTATAGAAAGACCAAATAAAATCCTTACATAGTTATAATACAACTTCACAGTTGATTACTCTTAACTCACTATATCCCCACATCATATTATACTCACCATTTCAATTAAACTTAGTTCCTGTATTCTATCAATTCATACACACAGAGACAACATTTATATCAAGTCATATTCAATTTTATCTATATGCCTTAAATCAAACTGTCGTATAAATAACATTTCCTCAAAATATTATTATTTGGCATAAACTCTCCAACAAACATCTATACATGTATTAAAAACTAAATTATGCATCATGCATAAAATTTAAGAGAATTCCTTGAGCAAGTTTAGTTCCCATACCGTAGAGTCGAAGACCAAAATGCCCTATCCATTCTGCCTGTTCGGAGCCTCGCCAGAGCCTCACCGGAGACTCGTCAGAGTCTCGCCGGAGACGTGCCGTAGCCTCACACCTGAAGCCAGAGTCGCCGGTAGCTTCCCGGTGGTCTTCACGCGCCTCACCACCGTCTCAAGCCATCGGAAAACGCGCTGGAAGGTAGCGGCCACCACACTTCCGATCTCCCTAACGCCGGCGAGTGGAGAAGATCGGCAGGCACCGAAAGCTTCATCTAGCTGCTAGGAGTCGACCGCCGGTGGTGGTGTCGCCAGCCGCTGTCATCACTCGCCGGAAAAGGAGAGAGAAGCCCCGGTGATGATGGAAGACCAAAAATTGAAAGAAAAAGAAAACCGCAGCACCGATGGAGGGAAGGGATGGCAAGGAGGCGGTGGCAGCCGCGCCGATCGCCGGTGCAGGCGCCGCTGATCGACGGCAGCGCCTCCTCCTTCCTCTCCTTCTCTTCCCTTTTCCCCCCTTCCCCGATCCTCTCTTCCCTTCTTTCTTTCATTTTTTTTTATAATAATAATAATACTAATCATACTAATACGAATAATAACCCCCACAATTTAAACCCACTATTACTCTTTTTTTTTCCTATATCAATTTCAATCACACTTATTTTAAATCTTCATAATTAA
The DNA here is from genome assembly GCA_037975025.1 of Excoecaria agallocha. Lineage (NCBI taxonomy): Eukaryota > Viridiplantae > Streptophyta > Magnoliopsida > Malpighiales > Euphorbiaceae > Excoecaria > Excoecaria agallocha. The sequence goes on along the minus strand of CM075810.1, from coordinate 40,859,708 downwards.
TTGTTACAAAATAATACCAAAATTTTGGGGCGTTATATTTAAGGCCTCAGTATCAGCAGCTTGTAAGCTTGGGTCTGCAGATATAGCAGCTACAATAACAGAACAAGCTACGAGTATCAGTAAACTAATCTTTTGAGTTAGATGCACCATTTTTATAAAATAGTTTGGGACTGAAACTGATATGCAAGAGCTGTAGGTTATGGAAGCATTTATAGACCAAAAGAAAATCTACCCATAAATCAAAGCGTTACCCCACAAACCTTAGCCAGTGTGCACTTGAAAACAATAATTAAAAAAAGTCAGATCGTCAAAGAATAATCAAATATGAAAAGAAAATTAACAAAAAAAAGATACCTTGAACCTTCACAAACTACTAAAATTGACTCGATTATCTCATGGAATGTTAACAAAAACCAATTGGCAAATTCCTACGGATTATTCAGAAAATAAAAAATAAAAAAAGCGTTTACTTTCTTGATATGGGCTGACTGCTGTAGCAAGATAGGCAAGAAAGATGCTGAGTAGGATGATTAAGTAAGCTAATTGTAATTAAGAATTAATTAAAGACTTGATTTTGAAAGTAGTCAATGGCCTAACATATCAAGGGGAATCCATAATCATGTGCTGGATATACAATGAAATAGTTACTTGACACTCAATTATTTTGATTTATAAATGATGTCATATATTCCATATGCAAAATTAAATTGGCGGCAGTTGAAAGAAAATATGTTGATTTTTTTTTTTATTGATACTGACGTTCGCACAAATATTGTTAAATGTTAAGAGTCCTATCCCAATAGGTTAGTATCAAAATTTAAATATTTAAATGAAGTATAAAATCAAGTTGAAATTGAAGTTTGTATATGTATTGAAAACACCTTTTTGATTCCATATCGATTTCTTGCACTTGTGTATTAAGCAATTCTTTCATCAGAAAATGGGCATTTTTCAAGGAAAATTAGAGAATGGCAACAGCAAAAATTCAGGAGTATGCAACACTTTAAGTCACTTTTGAAACTGTTCCAGTGTTGGCTCAAAACATTATTCTCCAAAACTTTTGAAACTGTTTAAATGTCATAATTTGAGGAAATTATAGCCCTGCTTTCAACAACTATAGTCCTAACTCCTAAATTAAAAGGACGTAAAAGAAAATCAAGGTGATTTCACTCTTAAATTATTTCAAATATGGCCATTGATATTGAACTTTTTTTTATCATTTTTCTAAATTATTCAATATAAAGCAGTTTTTTTATTGTCTTGTATAGCAATTAATTGTATATGTGTTATTCATTTTTAAAATAAAACATATTTATTTTCGATAAGTTTATGAAAAATTTACTTAATTTAAAAAGTATAATAGCTTCTGTTCTTGTTTTTGGCATTTCCAATAATAGAATTGGATACTAATTTGGATGTATTAGAAAAGTTTTTTTTTTAATCCCTTGAAAAAACCGATAAAAAAATTAAAAATAAAATCTCCATGTAAAATCACCGTTATGAAAAGCAATGTTTTGAAACTCGATTCAGAAATCGTCTCGGCCTGCGAACTGAGTCATGGATCAATTGATTCGACCGGATCGATGTGAAATTTTTATTATTTTTTTAAATATAATTATTTACAAAAAATTAAACATATAGTATGTAAAAATACATTCAAAAATCTATTAATTATCAAATATCAATATAAAAATATTAATTTTAAGTTCAATAAATTTTATAAATATAAAAATCAAATAAATTATTTTAAGTAATAAATATCCAAATAAATACAAATAATATCAAAAATAAACATTCAAATAAATTCAACATATGTACAAACTACCGTAAATTTCTTGAATAGATCTAATTAATAATAATGAATTATGCAGAAAAATATATAATTTCATGCAAAAATATTTTATAAGCTTGATTGAATAGGGTAAAAATTAAAATTTGATTAATTATAATAAGAAAAATAAATCAAATTATATAAATCTATAATTCTTCAACCACACGTATACAATTTAATAAAATAAGTAAATTATTTTTTTTGAAAAGTTTTTGAAGTCAAACGAATTTTTTCAATTCAATCCGGTTCAATTTGAATTTTTTTATTTTTTGAGTTTTATGTTGCATCAATCCAGTTTTTTTACATAGTCATGATCCAATCGGTTCGATCGTTCGGAACAAACCGAATTTCAAAATATTGATGAAAGGATAAAAAATACGTAAAATAAAGAAGTAAAAAGTGATAAGAATTTGACAGCTGTGGGATTTGAACCCACGCCCTTTCGGACCAGAGCCTAAATCTGGCGCCTTAGACCACTCGGCCAAACTGTCAGCTGTGATTGAAGCTTGCGCATAATAATTTAATAAAACAAATCAAAATTTAAAATTCAACCACCATCTTGTCAAAATTTCATATAAATTTAAGACTTTTTAACTATAACAAAAAAAAAAATCATTTTTCAAAATAAAAGCTAGGCTTTGGATATTTAAATTTTAAAATCTAAAATGATTTTTCTAATTTTGTTTTCTTGGCTCATACTATTCCTTAATAATGACAATATGTAGTTTATAATCTAAAATACGTTTGTTAATTGATGCTATTGGCCATGATTGATGCCCACACAATTAGAATATTTTTTTCGGGACTTTTATTGAGTTGAATGAATATGAATTTCATGCAATTTTTTTTTTAAATTTACTATGTATTAAATAGATGATTTATTACTTGATCCATACAAAAGTATATTAATTATATATAAAGCCAAGGCTTAGGGTGTTGAAACCATACTCTGCATGACATATATAGAGATTCCATACTTTACATGATTAACCAAACTAATCTTTCATCAAGAAATGATATTTCCAAGAAAAAATTTAATTAATGCCTTGGCAATAACACTATATATATAGTATACACTCCATTCTCATTTCTCACCTTTTTTCACCTTCATACAACCAAAATGCCTAAACCAATTTCTAATCTCCTTTTCCTCTCTCTTTTACTCATGCCAATTTCTTGCTTCAACTTAGGTAAAGCCATTAACTTTCATGGGTGTTCTTGATATATATTCACCAGTTTTTTTCCGATCTAAAATATATGTATAATTTGTTGTTTTGTGTAAAAATTTGCAGGTGGGAATTTGAAGGTGGCTAAAGGACAGGTAATAATTAATATGTTGAACAAAATCTACATTCTAAATTTATAATCTTGAATGATTTTTTCCCTTGTAAGGGAGCAGCATATAATTAATGTTTAATTATAATTCTAAATGTCAACTCGCCAATAAGTGTCATGCATGATTTTGTTTTTTATATATAGCTATAATATATTTGAATAGTGTATATTCATTGCAGAAAACATGGTGTATTGCAAATCCTTCATCGAGCAATAGTGATCTAATAGCAAACTTAGACTATGCGTGTAGCTATGTGGATTGCTCTCAAATACAGCAAGGGAGCAGCTGTTTCTACCCAAATACTTATTTCCATCATGCCTCTTTTGCTATGAATTTATACTACCAGCGCTTAGGCAAGCATTCTCATGATTGTAACTTCTCAAACACTGCTTTACTTGCCTTAACTGATCCAAGTAAGCCTTTCTCATTTTCACATATCCATACAAAGTTTGCATATCTAGTTCATTATTCTCAGTTTCAATTTAATTAATTTTTGTCAATTTGCAATTTATTTATTTATTCGCAGGCTATCATAGCTGTACATATAGAAGTGGTAAGCAATTATAATCAATAACATCTTACCAAATCTAGCACCTTTAATGAGCCTATAGTTGTGAATTGTGATGCCATATTAATATGCAGGGGGAGGTATGGCAGAAAATAGGACATCATCACACAACAATAACCAAATGTCGGTATGTGGTATAATGGGCTATTTAGCAATAAATAGTTGATGATTAAAGATGTTAATTTTGATAATTAGAGTTTGTGCAGGAAAGTTGGTGTGTAGCTAAACCAGCAACAGGAGATGAAAGGCTACAAGAAAATATAAATTTTGCATGTAATCATGTGGATTGCAGTGCCATACAGGATGGAGGAACATGTTTTACCCCAACAACTCTAATGAACCATGCTGCATTCGCCATGAATCTTTACTATCGTTCCACTGGCAGAACCAATTCAAGTTGTGACTTCACCGGCACTGGTCTCATTGTTCTCAAAAATCCAAGTAATAAGTTCACTTTCATTTTATCATTATCTTTCATGATCAAACTAATCTCTTATGTGGTTCGACTTTAATATGCTTCTGTGGCTTTTTCCAGGTCATGGCGATTGCATCTATTGAGTGAAAATGTGTCGTTGGCAGTGGATGTTAAGAAAGGTAGGTGGGAGGCGCAATGTTATGATGATAATAAAGTGTGAGAAATTTAGTTGTTATTGAAAAAACTTGTGACTTTTAGCTTTTTATATGTTTGATTTTAGTAATGATTCTTGCAATTTTAATGTTTAACACTAGTTGATTTTTGTCTAATTTCATCAACTTAAAGAAATGGTCGTTCCCCACAAGGAATATGCATCTTTGTCGCACTAACAGATTGATTAATAAAGTGGCTTTAAAGAACATTGGCTGTAAATTATAGAATACAACGAGCGGAAAGATTATTTGCCACCGGTTATGGGCTTAGGCTTGGGGCTGGGCTTTGCCTCTAGATTAATAATCAATGCATATAAATTCCACCATTAAAGTAGGGGTTTTAACAAAACTAGATAGGAAAAATAAAAAAATAACAGAAAATACAACACTGCCATAATTTTTTCATTAATACAATTTTTTTAATTTTCAACATCAAAAATACAATTTGTATTTTCAAAAATACCATTTTGCAAGATCTCCTTCCTCATCTTTCCTCCTTGCTCGACTTAAACCGTTGCGTGCTTCACCACCGAGCATCGCTATGGGTAGCATTTCAATCCACAAATAAATGCATCTCTCTTTCATTTTTTGTTCTTTTTCTATGTGCCTCTTCACCATTTTTTAGTCCTTTTTTTCATTTTTTTCTCTTTAGGTATATTGCTTTTCTTCTGATTTTTTAGGGTTTAGCGATCTCTATATTCTTCAGTCATGGGTTTCATTTGCAGTGGGATGAAAATTTTGCGTTCTTTTAACTTTGCATTCAGTGAATGGAATTTTGATCTTAAGGATTTGAAACAACACGCTGCTCTTGTAAATGGGTATATGCATTCAAAATGTGCCAAAACATAATTGAACATTCTGTAGATGAAAATTCAATCTCACTCATATGCAACGAGACTCAAAAAATGAAAATATAATTAGTATTTTCAGACTACCAAATGTTTGATAAAAATCCTAGTAGAAAATTTATTAGACTCAAAATTGATCTGTTTTGAGACAAAAAAAAAAACGATTAATAATTGATTTGTTTGCTTGTATTATGTTATTACAAAAATTTGCCTGTATTATTTTCAAATATTGTTGTTGGATTTTTTGTTTAGTAAACACTACTACAAATGATGCAGATTTTTTATTATATGCTTTGATTTCTCACGCATATTTGTTTCATTATATGTATAGCATCACTGTATTTCTTTTATTAATTTTGTGAAAAGAAGATTGATGGTGTTTGATGGAAATGCAACGTCTATAGTTGATTAAAATTGGATTTGTTTTCTGCTCCTTTAGTGAGAGCTGGCCATTAAGTCATAAAAAGCCCCATTTTATGTCTTCGTTCTCCACTTTTTCATTTTTTAATTTCACTAGTAACCTTGTGTTTTTGCTACTAATTATGGTTCTAATTACTGGATTGCTACTTCTATTATAATATGGACAACTAGAAATAAGTTATGAATGTTGTATATTTTCATACGAGAATTCAATTATATAACTCTGCTGTAAGTTTTCTATCATGTCGAAGTTATTGTTGAGTAACTTTGATGTTTTTCTCTTCCTGGGCTGAACTTAAAAGTGAGTAGGCGAGAAAATAGTGATTAGAAGTTTTGGTAAACAATTAGAGGAGAGTTAGTGAACCACTTCTATGTCTGAGTTTGAAATGATGGTTAGGCCAACATTTTGTTTATACATTATGTAATTCTTACCTTTATTCTCTAAAGTTATCTTACTGTTAATGCAACTAATTAAAGTTAATAGTAAGCTATTTATATAATTAAAACATATACATTTGTCGTATACTGTGTACTTATCATATACACCGTATGTACATGCTGTATACACTGTGTACATGATGTATACATCATGTGTACATGCTGTATATAATGTATACTTTATATTTATTGTGATTGTTTTTGCATACTATTTGAACTATTTATATAATTAAAACATATACATTTGTCGTATACTGTGTACTTGTCATATACACCGCGTGTACATGCTGTATACACTGTGTGTACATGTTGTATATATTGTGTACACGATGTATACACCATGTATACATGCTATATATACAGTGTGTACATGCTGTATACAGTATATACTTTCTATTTATTATGATTGTTTTTGTATACTATTTGAACTATTATTATTGTTCTAAAAATTATATTGGTGTGTGTTTGCTAAATTTGATGAAAAGGCTAAAATTTTGCTTCTTTAGAATTCAAATGCCACATCATCCTTGCTAACATAAAAGACTATAATGCTGATTCTTTTCAAATACTTGAAGTGGCTTCATAAATCAATGTATGGTTACCCTTAAGTTTCTACTGAACTAATTTAAAAACGGCATATTCTAGTGATTATAAAATGCTCACAATCCATGAATTTTACGAGATAGAAATACTCAACATTCCATCAGCCTAATCTTGTTTTCTCACTGAATTTAAATGCTTTAGATCTTAATTAGGTAGCATAGAGCATTTCAAAAATAGAACAAAAGGTGTAACAATTACGACTTTAAATTGGAAAGCAAAGTAATGAAAGATACCCATTTATAAAACAGACTAATGCCAAACCTTCAATTCTCATTAACCACTTGTTCGTATTCAGTACACTAATTGGAAATTCTAGTAAATCTTGAAACACTTTATCAATTGACAACTGCATAGAAAAGGTTTTGGACTTGCACATTCTAGTAAAAGAAATAAATATATGCAAAATATATTTCATAAAACAAGGAAAGAAAAAAATAATAATATCCCAAAATCTGTAAGGAGAACTATTGCAATTCATTTCTACAGCAAACCAACTCCATCTGTGCCAATAAAATAATATGCTACAAATTTAACTTCTAAGATTACCTCACTCATGTGAACCATAACCATTAACACTCATTTCTATTGCAGATGCCTTCTCCTTAGGCACATTCTCCTCTTCTCGAAACTCATCCTCGTCAGAATCCAAAGCGAAATGCCCATTAATCTCCATCTATTGCATCTCTGCTCTAAGAGGTTTATACTACATAAACTTGTTAGGATCTCCATTCTTTTTAGCCATGGTGGAGTACACACCCACCACCAAAATCACAAGTAAAGCCCAATGGCAATTGAATTGAAGTGTAGCAATTCCTCTCGCCCTATGATACTCCATGTGACCTTCACATTTGATAGTGTAATTACCTCTACCTTTTTCGTGCAAAGAGCAGCCGTGAACAATCAAATTGGTGTAAAAAGAAATACCCATTTGCAGAAACCAAGTTCCTTACAAAATCAACCCAATCCCACGAGCTAATCTCATATAATTATTCGACCTCGGGGAAGATTTTAACTCCAAAATCATGGAAACACAACAAATTGAAATAGAAACAAGCATTAGATCAAAATACATATTCTCAATCCCACTTGTGTCCTTCCTTTGCAGACAATACAACAAGAACTCTTTGACAAATGCAAACAGAAGGATCAAATCAAGAATTGATGAAGGGAAAATAACAGAACTCGAGAATTTTGGCGCCACACCTAAAATTGAGTATAATAAAAAGAGTAAAGCGATAGCAAGGACTTGCAATGGTAGAACCAATCCAACTGGATCTTGTGAACTGACAGCATTGAAAATGAAAATCAAAGAGTCAATAACAAATAGAAAAGAGAAGAAACCAGCAGTGATGTAAATTAAAGAGGAAGATTGATTTTTGGGGTTATTTTTCATGGTTCAATTTGTCAATCGGTCGTTCGTCGGCGATGAAATTGTACTTGAAGGACGAGTTTGGTAAGTAGATGTGAAAAAAATTGTATTTTTGAAAATAGAAATTTAAAAAGTGATATTTATGAAAGATAAAAAATAAGGTTGTATTTTTTGAAAATGAATTAAAAAATATGACATTTGGGGTAATTTTCTCTAAAGTATAATCCGATAGTAAATACTTAATCGAAAGTGGAAGAAGTTTCATTCGGTTACTTTATTAATATTTATAGTTCTAGTTAGGTCATATGCCTCTTTTTTTATAATAATTGTCGTAAAATTAACTTTACATTATATCATTTTATAATGCAAGTAAATAAACGAATTTAATAGAATAGATTTATCGGTTGATCAATTGATAGAATAGAAAGATGATTAGATGTGCAGTTGAAGTCCAAGCACGTGGTGCATATTACTACACCAACATAATCCTCTCATTTCTATGATGATATTTAATTAAGTGACTGGCATCCCTTATTAGGCAATCCCCATTATTGACCCACTTCTTCATTTTCCTTAATTATTACTTTTCCTTAATTTTGGATTTTCCAACTCTATCCTCTTTTCAATTATTTTAAACACAATTATTATTACATATTTGAATTTAGTCCTATCCATGGTTGTTACCTCCAATCGTCTTCATAATTGTATATTTTTTAGATTATGTTTATTTCACAATATTACACATAAAATAGCATAATATTATACATGCCAATATGAATATAGTATTTGATAAATTTTTTTAAAAATTAATATGAAAATAATATAATACGTGATAAGGCTCCTTATTCCTAATACCATATATAATTTAATACACTATAAACTTCTAAATTTATATAATATGGTATAATCGTATTAGAAAAAAAAAGTTTTCATCGTCTTCTTTTTTACGGTGTAGTTGCATCTCCAACATTTTTATCATCGGTTACACTTTGCCGCCATGACTACCACTACACCGCTGTCGTCATGACTACCACCACTACCATCATCACCACCACACTGCTGTCATTTTCACCGTCACCACCACTACCACCACCACCACAACCTATTGCCACCACTACTACCACACTATCGCCACTGCCATCGTCACCATTACCACCAAGGCCATGACCACCACCACACTGGCACCACAGTCACCGGCATCACAATCACCGAATCTTCTATCACCAACACCGCCACCACCACATTACCTTCACAATCGACACCACCATTACCGGCACCACCCCACCATAACTACCACCACTGCTATCGCCATCACCATTGCCATTGCCGCTATTGTAGTCACTGCCTCTGCCATCATCACCATCTTCATCTAATGATTGTTAATTTATCTATTAATATATATTCATGCTTCAAGAAATTTGTACACTTTTAAAAAATTTTTGATGTATATATGAAAATTTATATTTTATAATCAATTTTTTAATTAGTAACATTAAAAATAATTTAATTTTACATTTTTTTAAATTTTTTTTAAAAAATGATACAATACTCTATTGTACACCAAATATATATAAAATATTATAGTTTTGTACCGAAAACTGTATATAATAATATAAGTTAAACAATACAGGTTAATGCTATATATGCTAACGTTATATAGGCTAATATAATACAACGAACCAAACGTACACTTAAATTACTGCAATGTATTATATTTTATTTTTTGTAAAAATTAAGTTTATTTATGTTTAAAATTTACAGGTAATTCAAACAGTTAAAAATTTAATTATATTTTTAAAATTTTGTTTATATATTTTGACTTATAAAAATTTTGAATAGATAACGATTTTGTAAATTGAATTATATGAATTGGATATTTTGATTTTAAAAATAGTGAATTTGAAAAAGATATGGGTTTTTAATGATAACCATGAATATAAAACTGATTCAAATTAATAGCAAGTTTGAAGAATAAAGACACTATTAATCACATTCTCCATTCCTTTCTTTTGCTCCAAACAAAATAAAATCCGCAAGATAATTAACAAACTATTTCAAAATGGGTTATTAAAATTTCTTGAAAATTATTAAAACCTAATCAGTAATCATTAAATTTAAGATAAATCATTGTAAATTGTTATGCAAATAAAATAAAACATTTTATAAAAAAAATCTAAGGATTTCCATCATAATTAATTTAAAAGCTAATTATCCGAAGAAAGAAAAAATAAAACAAAATTTCAAATAAAACAAAACCCCGGTGTCATGATTGCCACTAATGTAAGTCAACCAGCAAAAACAATTTAGCTCGCAATCACTTAAGGTTATGTGTATATTTATATGGTGAGTTGAATTTCTGCTCTACCAAAAATATGCTTTTGGCACGAGCACCTATATGCCTACAAAATTGTCTTTTCAAACCTAACGAACAAAATTAAACACGAACAAGGTCCATCCTAATAATATTAAAAGGCCAAAAAAAAAAATAGATATTGAAATTAAAATAATCTTTTGATTTCTTGCTGACGTGATTGAATAATCGATTCAAAAACGTGTTGTGCTTCTTGTTTAATAATTAAGATGTTGATAAATTGGTCCTCAAGTGGTCCCTTAATTTTTTTTTTAATTTTAAAAATTCTTAAAGAATGAGATAACAAAGCACGATCTATTATATTTTAACTAAATATTTTATATTTAAATTTTAGGTAAGAAATATTTTTTAATATTTAAAAAAATTATAAATAAGTGAATTTGTAAATGTTAATAAATTAAGTTTAAAGTCTTATTTTATAATTCAAAACTCCCAACTTATTAATTGTTTGTAACTCATGTATTTACTTTGTAACTCATGTATTTATGTCTAATTATATGATCTATATTCATATACCTATAAATACAGGCTTCTTCCATAAAATACATATAAGAAAATATAATGAGATAATACTTACTTTCTTTTCATTTTTTTCTAAACTCATTCTATTGTCTTTATTTTTATAATATGTTCTTATCAATGTTATTAAAACCGGACCGGATAAAGAACCGACGAGGCTGGAGATTCGTGATTCGACCGATTCAATCGGGTTCAATCGGGTTTTTTTCTATTTTAAAAATATTATAAATTATTATAATTTTATAAATACTATTGTATAAAAATTAAAAAAAATAATCATCAAACATTAATATATGTCACAAATATCCTAATAATAAGTTACTAAACATAATTTAAATTTTATTATTACAAATAATTAATTATGAATTTTTGAATATTATATATTAGAAACATAAAAATACAACCATATTATGAAAAAAAATTCCTTTTTAGATGGAGTACTAATGAAGCAAATACAGAAAATATTAACCTTGCATATATGAGTATAATTATATTTAATTACAATAAATTCAAATAGACAATAAGTATATTAAATTATTAAGTGACATTTTTAGAATTTAAAATACTAATTTTTTTCAAAAAAATAAATTATAAAAATTTCATATATATATATAAAATTACAATGAACCAAATAGATAATAAATATATTAAATTATTAAGTGATATCTTAAACTTTAAAATACTATTTTTTTCAAATAAATAAATAATAAAAATTTAATATATATATATACACACAAATATTTGATTACAATGAACCAAATATATAATAAGTATATTAAATTATAAAGTGACATATTTAAAATTTAAAATACTAATTTTTTCAAATAAATAAATAATGAAAAATAAATAAATAAATAAATAAATAAATAAATATATATATATATATATATGGGGGGTGAAAAAATACAAAAAAATATAATTTTTACAATTTTCAGCCAAAAATCCGGTTTTTTGGTTCAATCCGATTTTTTTCGGTTCAATTCGGTTTTTGCCAATCCAGTTTTGTGCAGTTGAACCAACCGATTGGCATGCCGATTCGTAGTTAAATTGGTTCCATCGGCCGGTCCGGTACAATTTTAATAATCATGGTTCTTATAATATTTCATATTGTTTTCGTATTTTATAACACATTATCAACACGAGTTCGCTCAACGGTTCATAGAAAAATATTTTTCTTTATTTCTTTCCAACTTGCATTATATCAAATATTACTAAAGTTGAGTTTAAAGCACTTGACATAAATGGCAAAAACTATTTGCCATGGATTCTTGATGCTGAAATTCATCTTGATGCTAAAGGATTTAGAAATACAATTTTAGTTGGAAATAAATTATCCAACCAAGACAAAGCAAGGGCAATGATATTTCTTTGTCATCATCTATATGAAGGGTTAAAAGTTGAATATCTAATGGTGAAATATCCACCTGAATTATGGAATAATATAAAAGAGCGATATGACACTAACGAACGGTAATATTACCTAAAGCTCGTTATGAATTGATGTACTTACGATTTCAAGATTTTAAAACTGTAAGTAAATATTGTAATACCCTTACTATAACGGTCTTATTAATTTAAGCGATTGGCCGAAAATTTTTTTTCCTTTTCTTGACTTAAAACTTAAAATCTTAACCATTTAATTCCTTATTATTATTATTCATTCTTTAAATTCATATTGTCACTGACCTATAACTGTCCAATATTACTATTTATTTTTCAAAAATTCGGCAATATAATAGCTATAAACTTAACTAGCCCCTGAAACACAGACAATTTTCATAGTCCCTCAAAATATATCATATCCATATAACTCAATTTTATTCCAATCACACATAGTCCATCCATATTAGCAACCCATATATTTACATAAATACAATATATTGTACCATTACAGACCAATACTTAAACTTCAACATATACAATAATATACATGCCAATACAAAAATTTAACTTTTAATCCTTTAAAAATTCTTCATCCAATGCTCATTACTACTCCATCTCATATGTACTTGCACACAGTAAATCCTATATGCTGAGCATTAAATATGTCTAATGGTGACTAACAATCATAGTATTTTCCTACATGCATAATTATACTAATTATGCAAAGTTTTCAATTTTTCTTATCAAAAGCACTTTTCAATACTTTTAACAAATTTTTCAATTTAATACTAAAATTTTGGTAAACTTTTCATTTTTTTCCTTTATTTTTCATTTTATTCCAAAAATACGTTTTTTATACTTTAATTACAAAATTACCATTAGCTTTCTTATTTTCATTTTTCATTTAAGTTTTGGCATACAAAACTTTCAATTAGTTCTTGTTTTAACTTTTTTATGTAAAATTATATTTTAGTCATTGAACTTTATAAAAGTTTATTTTTTGGGCTATTTGGTCATTAAATTACCATTTTACCCTTTATAATAATTTCTTAATTACTTTATTCATTAAGTGCAACTTTTGAAAAAATTACAATTTTACTCCTAAATTTTTTATTTATTTTCAATTAGATTTTTTTTTTCACTTTAAACTTCACTTTTTAGCTTTCTTTTTATACTTTTAACTTATTCTTAGCATAATGTCCCTAGTATAATCCTGACAAAAATTTTCAGACTGAATATATGAAACGTGAATCCTACAAAGCCATATACAAACTAAGAAATGATCCCTAAGGACCATTTCTTACATAACATATAACAGAGCATACATATTCTATCAAAGATCAATGATTCTACCATAGCAAAGCAAGTCGCTATGACTTGCATTACGGTATAGGTGTTCCTATGCTTAGCTAATGATATCCTAAGCTAGATTTTGACCGTTTGACTATTGCTAAGGGCACAAATTCACTTAACTTCAAATCATTATTTAGATGTTTAACACTTTCAATTATTTTTTCAATACAGCCAATTTTGTCAATCAACTTTTTAAAACTTTTTACACAGTTTGTGAATTATTTCATTATAATTCATTATTTTCTCATCAATTTATTAATTAATTCACATTAATTCAATATTTTCACTTAGTACATAACCAAATTTCATCTCAAAAATATTTAATTAATTTTTATAAATTTCATAAAAATTCATGGACATATTATTTCACATCTATAGTCATTTAAAGGCTTAATTTCATCAAAATACACAAAATAAATATTATTTTCCACTAAAGAACAATTCGGCCAACATGAGAAGTCCACCATACATATTCTTTAAAATTAATTTAAGCATTTTAATAAGCTTATTCAAGGTCCAATTTCAATAATCTAAGGTTAATTGCAATTATACACATTTTTCCTAAATTTTTCCTAAATTATATAAAGAAAAATCATTCAAAATTAAGTGACATAGGAGGATTTATTAGTCACTAACCTTTTTATTTGGCTTATGTTTGTCTAGACTTCCTTTTTCTTTTCATTTGCCTTGGAACCTTGACTTTCTCTTTGAAAATCTACCATAGCAAAATTTTAAACCCATTAAACCCGTAATCATTTGATCTCAAATGCTCAATATAACCACATAAATGAATTCTAGGCACCATAAAATATATATAAGCACCTTAAAACCAATTTAAATCCATGAATATCACTTATCTCTAAATGACATCTAAAACTTTTTTCACTTGATTTTTCTAGTTTATCTTCCTCTAATCAAAGGATAGAGGCTAAGATAACACTCTAAAGAGGCAAGACTTTCTTTCTTTAGCTTGGATTTTGATGTGAATTAAGAGAAAATTAGAAAAAATTTGAGAGAAAAATGGTGGTGATGAGTTCGGTCAAGGGAGAGGAAGATGAAGGCTGTAGAAATTTTTGGTGTTTCACTGATTTTTCTGTCACTTAAGAGAGGCTTAAGTAGGCTCGAGCTTAGGCCAATTAGTGGGCTTGATCTATATGAACTTAAGCCCATTAATTACCTAATAAATGGTCCTAATTAATTTTTCCTACTTTTCAACTCCAAATTATCTCAAATTTAATTCCATCATTCTTATCATATTAAAAATAGACTGTACACAAAATTTCAGCCCAATCAAAGTCTATTACTGGTCCGATTCAATCAGATCAGTCCGATTCAACCAATACCGGTATTATCGAAAAATTTACTTTTTGCAATCAAAATAATCTACACATCATTTTAGACATGTATGCAATTTTTAGACTTCATTTGCTATTTTTAACGGCTCGATCAAATCTTGATCAATTTGTTAACCTAAAATCGAACCGCTTCATTTTTCATATTTTTTACTTTTAGAGGCCTATTTGATCTCAAATTTATTTTAAATTTCAATCTCAGACTACCCCTTGACCAATATTTTTTGATAGTCAAATAAAATATTGTTCACCTCCGGATGTACTTTTCAGCTCGAAAATACTATTCATTATCAAAAAATTCTATTCACTGCTAATTCGGCGTTCAGGTCATTATAATTTTTTCCTACTAAAAGAAATTTCATTCTCAAAATTTACCTATATCAAAGACCAGAGGATACTATTATCTCTTAGCAGTTTCTAATTCTCATGTAACTTTTTTCACGTTGTGATGGTGCCATAAAACCTTCACTAGTGGAATATGCTTTTTCCTGAGCTGTCTAATCTTCCTAGCTAGGATCTTCACCGATCTTTCTTCATAGGTCATATCGACCTATACTTGAATTTCTTCTGGTGTGATCATGGCTAGGATTAGACCTGTACCTACAGAGCATGGACGCGTGGAACACATCATATATCTTCTCTAACTCTGATTGCAGCTTTAATCGGTAAGCTACAAGATCCACTCCTTAAAATATCTCATAAAGGCTAATGAATCTCGAACTTAGCTTGCCCTTCTTTCCAAATCTTAGAACTTTTTTCCATGGTGATACTTTTATAAAGACTCTGTCTCCGACCTGGAACTCTATATCTTTTCTTTTCAGATCTACATAGAATTTCTAGGGGTCCATTGCTTCTTTCAATCTACCTTTAATGATCTGAATTTTTTTTTTGAATCACAGATCAAGTCGGATCCTACCAGTTTATTTTTTCTCAGTTTTACCAACACAAAAGAGTTTTGCATTTTCTTTCATATAAAGCTTTAAAATGATCCATTTTTATGCTGGATTAGAAGCTGTTGTTGTAGGAAAATTCTATAAGAGACAAGTATTTTTTTTCAATTGCTACCAAACTCTAACACACAGCATCGTAACATATCTTCCAAAATCTAAATCACCTATTCTGATTGGCCATCTGTCTGAGGGTGAAATGCTATGCTAAAATGGAGTCTCGTACCCAGAGCTTCTCGCAGACTTTTCTAAAAATAGAAAATAAACCTAGGATTCCTATCAAAAATAATGGATGATGGCACTCCACGCAGTCTCACTACTTTATTAATGTAGATTTTTGCCAGCTTGGTCAAAGGATAATCCATCTGCACTGGCAAAAATTGAGCAGATTTGATGAGTCTGTCGATGATCACCCATATGACATCATGCTTCTTTTGAGTGACAGGCAATCCTATTACAAAATCCATAGTTACCCTATCCCATTTCCACTTTGGTGTCAAAATGGGATGAAGCAATCCCAAATGAACCTGGTGCTTTGCCTTTACTTGCTGATATATCAGACATTTACCCACAAACTCTGTCACATTCTGCTTCATATCTGGCCACCAATAATAAGCTTTTAAATCCTGGTACATCTTGTTACCTCCAAGATGCATGGCATAACTACAATAGTGTGATTCAGTAAGGATGTTTTTCTTCAGTTCCTCTTGATCTAGTACACAAAGTCTTTTCTTATAGCAAAGGCTTTCATCATCATTCAAAGAGTAATCTCCATCACTACTATCTTTCAACTTATTCATAACAGTCATCAGTCGATCATCTTCCTTCTAGGTTACTTTTACCCAATGCACAAAGTCAAGCTTCACTTGCATTTCAACTAATCAAGCTCTATCTGAAGCCAAACTCAAACTGAAATTCATAGCCCGAAGAGTTGCAAATACTAATATTAGTCAATAACACTTATCAATCATTTATACATATTTATTTGAAAGCATTTATATTACTTGACATAAATTTCCTACTAAGTGCATCAGCTACTACATTAGCTTTTCCTGGATTGTAGTCAATAAAGCATAGTCTTTAATCAACTCCAAACAACGTCTCTGTTTGAGGTTGAGTTCTCTCTAAGTAAGAAAATACTTCAAACTCTTGTGACTTGAATAAATATAGCATCTTTCTCCATATAGATAGTGCCTCCAAATCTTTAATGCAAAAACAATAACTGTTAGCTCAAGGTCATGAGTAAAATAATTATTCTCATGAGTCTTAAGTTGTCAGGAGGCATAAGCAATCATCTTGCCTTCCTGTATCAGTACACAAGCTAAACCATTTTTAGAGGCATCACTGTAGATCACAAAATCTTTGCTTGACTCGAGTTGTGTAAGAATAGAAGCTTTTGTCAGCATGTTTTTAAGCTTCTCAAAACACTCTTGGCATTTATCAGTACACACAAACCTAGTGTGCTTCTATAGCAGTCAAGTCATAGGAACTGTAATGGTGGAGAAGCCCTTTATGAATCTCTTATAGTATCCAGCCAAACCCAAAAAAACTCCTCACTTCTGTAACATTTTTAAGTGGCTTCCATTGCATGATTGCATCAATCTTTGAAGGATCCACCTTTATGCCCTTTGCAAATATCACATGATCCAAAAAGGATACTTCATTAAGCCAAAAGTCACATTTGTTGAACTTAGCATACAATTATTTTTCCTTAGAGTCTGTAAAACAATCTTTAAATGCTTATCATTCTCCTCTGGTGTCTTGGAATACACCAGGATGTCATCGATAAAGACCACCTCAAACTGGTCCAAATAAGAGTGGAAAACCCTGTTCATCAAGTTTATGAAGGCGGACGATGCATTTGTAATCCCAAATGGTATGACCAGAAACTCATAATGGTCATATCTAGTGCAAAAAGCAGTCTTGGGCACATCTGTGTCTTTCATTCCCATCTGATAATAGCCAGATCTCAGGTCAATCTTTGAAAATACACCCGCTCCCTTTAATTGATCAAATAAGTCTTCAATACGAGGAAGGGGGTATTTATTCTTTATGGTCACTTTATTCAGCTGTCGGTAATCAATATATAACCTGAGTGTCCTGTCTTTCTTCTTTACAAATAGGATTGATACTCCCCAGGGAGAAACATTGGATCTGATAAATCCCTTATCAAGTAGTTCCTGTAGCTAAATATTTAATTCTTTCAATTCTACAAGTGCCATTCTGTAAGAAGTAATGGAGATAGGAGCAGTGCCTGGAGCAACATAAATGGAGAATTCCACTTCCCTATCAGGTGGTAAACCTGGTAACTCCTCATGGAATATATTAGGAAACTCTCTGATAGTAGGCACTTCTGACACCTTTGGACTATCTCTCTTGCCTCCATTGCATAACACATGCAAGCTATGCATTATTTTCTAATCAGTCTTTTAGTAGCAGTAGCAGATATCACATCAGACAAAAAATCAGTTCTCAAATTCTACCACTGTGATCTTTTGATCATCTTTAAGCTTTAAAGTGACCATTTTTCTTTTACAATCAACAGTCATTTGGTGGGTGGATAACCAATCCATCCCTAAAATCACATCAAACTTGCAAAATGGCAACTCAATCAAATTTGTCAGGAATAAATGACCCTGGACACTAATCAGACACTGTCTATATACTTTGTTCACCACTATACTATGCCCTAGAGGATTACTTACTAAGATATCCTGATCCAATCATGCCTCTTTCATCCCTTTATCCCTTGCTAAAGCACTACTAATGTAGGAATGTGTAGAACTAGGATCTATCAAAGAATATACTGAATCAAATAGCAAGAGAAATTTACCTACTATCACATCTGGAGCATCCTCATTTTCTCTGGCTCGGACAGCATATTCTAGCCTACAGCTTACCTCTGGCCTTGAGATGACTATCCAACCAATCTAGAAGCTGAAGTGATGGGGGCAACTCCCCTACCACGACCTCCAAGTGAAAAGGGCCCAGTACCTGTCATTGGAGAAGTGGCTGAAGCACTTTGTACTACTGGACAGTCTTTGATCTGACAATCTCTGGATCCACACCTAAAGCATGCTCTAATCAAGTATATGCACTCCCCAGGATGAATCTTGCCACAATGGTTATAGACTACTGTTGTCCCACTGTCCCTATCCTAAGGTGTACTAGCTGCTGAAGCAACTGGAGCTCTGCCACTGGGTGCACTACCTTGTCCTAGGCCTGCTGTAGCTGGTGAATGGTCCTGAGGTGCAAGAGATTTCTTGGACTTCTTACTCTAACCTCCTTTACTTCTAGACTATCACTGTTTCCTTTTCTGTTAAAACCTGGACTTTCTGTTAGCCTCTTCTATCTAAATGGCCTCTAACTTGATGGCAGCCTTGACTATTGACCTCAAATCAGGGTACTTATAGGTCCCAATGATATGTTTGAGCTGTATATGCAGTCTCCTTTCAAATCTCTAACATAACTTCTCTTCTATGGACTGGCTCTCATCTAGATAAGCACTGAGGCGCTCAAACTCGCACTCATACTCTGCCACTAATTTATTACCTTGCTTCAGCCTCCAAAAGGAATCATGCATAGCTATCTTATATTCTGAGCCAATATATTTCTTTTCAAACTGGGACATAAAGAATCCTTAACTCAACTGATCTACTGGGGTGTGCCTCCTGACTGAATCCCACCCGATATACATTGGCCCTTGAAGTAAAGCCATAATGCCTTCAATTTTTTCTTCCAATGGGCTATTTGTAATATCAAACAATTTTTTTATTTTGAATAACCACTCTTCAGCCTGGGATGGTATCAGTGGATCATGCCCATGAAAGTCCTCAGCTCCTAAACCTTTTTAACTTCTCTAAAATAGGTTTTCTTCTGGATGGAGCTGGCTGAATATGTACTGTGGCCTGAAAAGGTTATGTTTGACCTGCCTGCAACCTCTACTGAATATAATCTGCCATTAGATTAAGGAACTCCAGCTGTGGGGGTAGAGGTGGAACTGCTGGAGAAGAAGCATGCTGTTGCGAAGGCCTCTTGCTGTCCAATACCCATATATGCCTCACTCTCACCATCCCTCATTTGTCTATCTCTGTCAGAAGACATCTTTTCACTATAAAATAGAAAGGAGCAAGTACACATTAGATTCCAAAACATCTTTTTACTGACAATTGGCATGTATATACAAATAAATCAGTCATTTATTCCCACTCCGATCTTAGAATCGCTTAAACCATTGCTCCGATACCACAAAATATAACACCCTTACTATAACAGTCTTATTGATTTAAATGATTGGCTGAATTTCTTTTTCTCTTCTTAACTTTAAACTTAAAATCTTAACCATTTAATTTCTTATTACTTAATGCTTATCCATTATTCATTGTTTAAGTGCATATTGTCGCTGACCTATAACTGTCCAATTTTACTATTCATTTTCCAAAATTTGGACAATATAACGACTATAAACTTAACTAGCCTCCTGAAATACAGATAATTTTCACAGCCCCTCAAGGGCACAACAGTTTATAAACAAAATATATCTCATCCATATAACTCGATTTCATTCCAATCACACATAATCCATCCATAATAGCCGTCCACATATTTACATGAATACAATATATTGTACAATTACATACCAATACTTAAACTTCAACATATATAATAATATACATGCCAATACAAAATTTCAACTTTTAATCCTTCAAAAATTCTTCATTCAATGGGTATTACAGCTCCATCTCATCTGTACCTGTATGCAGTAAATTTTATGTGTTGAGCATTAAATATGTCGAGTGGTGACTAATAATCATAGTATTTTCCTACATGCATAATTATACTAATTATGCAAAATTTTTAATTTTTCTTATCAAAAGGACTTTTCAATACTTTTAACAATCTTTTCAATTAAATATTAAAACTTTGGTAAACTTTTCATTTTAGTCATTTATTTTTTTATTTTATTACAAAAATACCCTTTTTTACACTTTAATTACAAAATTGCAATTAGCTTTCTTATTTTCATTTTTCATTTAAGTTTTGGCATACAAAACTTTCAATTGGTCTTTATTTTAACTTTTTTATATAAAATTATATTTTAGTCCCTAAACTTTATAAAAGTTCCTTTTTTGGACCGTTTGGTCATTAAATTATCATTTTACCGTTTATAATCATTTCTTAATTACTTTTATTCATTAAATAAGACTTTTAAAAAAATTACAATTTTACCCCTAAACTTTTATTTCTTTTCAATTAGCTCATTTTTCACTTTAAACTTTATTTTTAGCTTTTTTTTTACTTTTGACTTATTCTTAGCATAATGCCCGAAGTACAATCCCGACAGAAATTTTCAGATCGGACATATGAGATGTGAACCCCACAGGACCACATATAAACTGAGAAATAACCCTTAAGGATCATTTCTCATAGAAACAAATAACAGAGCAGACATATACTATGGAAGATCAATGATCCTACAACAACAAAACAAGTTGTCAAGACTTGCATTACGGTATAGGTGTCCCTATGGCTAATCAATTATATCATGAGCTAGATTTTGACTGCTTAATTATTGCTAAAGGCATAAGGGTCACATACAGACTAGAAAATGATCCCTAAATACCATTTCTCATAGAATAAATAACAGAGCATACATATACTATGGAAGATCAATGATCCTACCATAGCAAAGCAAGTCGTCAAGACTTGCATCGCAGTATAGGTGTCCCTATGGCTAGCCAATTATATCCTGAACTAGATTTTGACTGCCTAACTATTGCTAAGGGCATAAATTCACTTAATTTCAAATTATTATTCAGATGTTTAACACTTTCAATGGTTTTTCCAATATAATCAATTTTGTCAATCAACTTTTTAGTACTTTTTACATAGCTTGTGAATTATATTATTATAATTCACCATTTTCTCATCAATTTATGAATTAATTCACATTAATTCAATATTTTCACTTAGTACATAACCAAATTTCATCTCAAAAATATTCAATTAATTTTCATAAATTCCATAAAAATTTATGGACGCATTAATTATTTCATATCTATAGTCATTCAAAGGCTTAATTTCATCAAAATACACAAAATAAACATTATTTTTCACTAAGAAACAATTCGGCCAACATGAGAAATCCACCATACATATTCTATAAAATTAATTTAAGCATTCTAATAAGCTTATTCAAGATCCAATTTCAATAATCTAAGGTTAATTGCAATTATATACATTTTTTTAAATTTTTCCTAAATTACATAAAGGAAAATCATTCAAAATGAAGGAAAATAGGAGGATTTATTAGTCATTAACCTTTGTCTTTGGCTTATGCTTGCCTAAACTTCATTTTCCTTTCCCTTTGCCTTGGAACCTTGACTTTGTCTTTGAAAATCTACCATAGATGAATTTTAAACCCATCAAAACCTTAATTATTTGATCTCAAATGCTCAAAATAATCACATAAATAAATTCTAGGTACCCTAAAATACATGTAAGTACCTTAAAATTAATTTAAATCCATGAATTTCGCTTACATCCAAATGACACCTAAAGCTTTTTTACTTGATTTTTCAAGAGTTATGAAAGATATTGAAGAAAATAAAAGATAAGAAAGTTTAAAATTATTATCTTATTTCTATATTTCAATGGTGTGTTTGTTATTCTATTTAAGTTTGTTTTTTCCTTATTTGAGTAGTTATATATATTTAAATATTTGCCATATTCTAATTATATATTTTTTCATTTATTTTCAAAGAAAGAATGGATATTTTGCATTTTTTAATTGGTCTCATACTTAATAATGAAGATGTTTGCCCTATTGATAGTGCACACATACCATACTCAAAAATAAAAAGTATTTTTATCATTTGATATTAAAAGATGCTAATGTTAAAAATATATCGGGTAATACATAGTTAATTAAAGGCTTTGAAATAAAACTTACCATCAATGATGCATTATTTTCTTCCAAATCTTGAAAAAATTTGTTAAGTTTTAAAGATATTTGTTCCAATGGATATCATGTTGAGACTGAAAATGAGAACAATAATGACTATTTGTATATTACAAATAATGCATCATATAATAATGTGTTTTAGAAAGATTGCCAACATTCTCTTCTAGCTTGTATTATACAAAAATTAGTACAATTGAGACATATGCTATAGTAAACTAGAAATTTACTAATCCAAAATATTCATTATTTGGCATGACCGATTAGGCTATCCTAGTTCAATAATGATGCGTAAAATTATTGAGAATTTACATGGACATCCATTGAAGAACCAAAAGATTTTTTAATTCAAAGAATTCTCATGTGCTGCTTGTTCTAAAAAAATTGATTATTAGACCATCACCAACTAAAATTGGAACCGAATCTCCTGCATTCTTAGAACATATTCAGGGTGATATTTATGGGCCCATTCATCCACCATGTGGATTATTTAAGTATTTTATGATATTAATTGATGCATCTATAAGATGGTCATATGTGTGTTTACTATCAACTTACAATCTCGCATTTTCATGATTGCTTGCTCAAATAATTCGATTAAGAGCACCATTTTCAAATTATACAATCAAGTCAATTTGTCTTGGTAATGCTGGTGAATTTATGTCTCAAGCTTTTAATAATTATTACATGTCAATTGAAATAACAATTTAAAGGCTTGTTACACATGTTCATACATAAAATGGTTTAGCAGAATCATTTATTAAATACCTTCAATTAATAGCTAAACCATTACTTATGAGAATGAAACTTCCCATTTCTACTTGGGGTTATGTTGTTTTACATGCAACAATACTTGTGCACATTAGGCCAACAAGTTATCATAAAAGTCTCTTTATTACAATTAGATTTTGGTCAAGAACCAAATATTGCTCATCTTAGAATTTTTAGTTGTGTAGTATATGTGCCGATTACTCCACCATAACGCAAAAAGATGGATCCCCAAAGAAGGCTAAGAATATATGTTGGGTATAAATCTCCTTCAATAATTAAATATCTTAAACCACTAACTGAAGTTTTTTATGGCAAGATTTACCAATTGCCATTTTAATGAAATAATTTTCCCAACATTAGGGGAAGATAATAAATAGTTGAAAAAAGAAGTTACTTGGAATGCATTATCACTATCTTATTTAGATCCTCAAATAAAATAATGTGAACTGAAAGTTCAAAAGATAATATATTTGTAAAATATTGCAAATCAACTGCCAGATACATTTACTGATTTAAGAAGAGTTACTAAATCTCATATACCGACTAAAAATGCTCCTATTCGAATTGATATCCCTGTAAAACAATCTAATACTACAAACACTAGCAACCTACGCCTGAAGCATGGTAGACCAGTCGGTTCCAAAGATAAAAATCCTCAAAAAAGAAAAGGAGCAAATAACCAAGATGGTCATATTATAGAAGCAAACACTCCTGAAGAGACTCAAGATATAACTAATCATAAAATCCCATAAGAGGTTTAGGTATTTCGAAAATAATAGTAATGAAGAGATCTTCATAAGTTATGTCAATATAGGAAAAATATGGAATCGAAAAGATATAGTTGTCCATAATATTTTTCCATATAATGTTGCTATTAATATTTTAAAAGAAAATGAGAATCATGAACCTACGTCTATTGAAGAATGTAGAAATAAAAACGATTGGCCAAAATGGAAAGACACAATTCAAGAAGAATTGATTTCACTTGCAAAATGTGAAGTATCTGGACCTGCAGTTCAAATACCTAAAGGTGTAATGCCAGTGGGGTACAAATGGGTATTTGTAAGAAAATAAAATGAGAAATATGAAATTGTAAGATATAAGGTACGATTGGTTACACAAGAATTTTCTCAAAGACCCGGCGTTGATTATGAAGAAACATATTCTCTAGTAGTGGATACAATTACTTTTAGATATTTGATTAATCTAGCAGTTTGTGAAAAACTTGACACGCGTCTAATGGATGTTGTTACAACCTATTTATATGGATCACTTAATAGTTAAATTCAAATGAAAATCCCTAAAAGATTTAAAATGCCTAAAGCATATAAAGATTATCGAGAAATTTGTTCAATAAAATTACGAAAATTATTATATGGATTAAAGCAATCCAGATGAATGTGATATAATTGTCTTAGTGAATATTTGCTAAAGGAATGATCCAATTTGTCCATGTGTATTTATAAAAAGATAAAGATCAGAATTTGTCATAATGGTTGTATATATTGATGATCTAAATATCATTGGAACTCCTAAACAGCTTAAAAAATCAGTAGATTATTTAATGAAAGAATTTGAAATGAAAGATCTTAGAAAGATAAAATTTTATCTTAGCCTACAGATCAAGCATTTAAAAGATGAAATTTTTATTCATCAATCAACTTATACGAAAAAGATCATAAAGCGATTTTATATGGATAAAGCACATCCATTGAGTACCTCGATGGTTGTAAGATCACTAAAAGTAAATAAAGAACTATTTTGTCCTCGAGATAATGAAGAAAAATTTCTTGATCCTGAAATGCCATATTTAAGTACTATACGTGTATTGTTGTATCTTGCTAATAATACAAGACTATATATAGCATTTGCTGTAAATCTATTGGCGAGATTTAGTTCTTCTTCAACAAGAAGACATTAGAATGGAATTAAGCATGTTTTTCGATATCTCCAGGGAACAATTGACATGAGTTTATTTTATTCTAATAAATGCAAATCACATTTAGTTGGTTATGCATATGCAGGATATTTATCTGATCCATATAAAAATCGATGACAATTAGGCTATCTATTTACTTATGAAAGCACAGCTATATCATGGCAGTCTACAAAGCAAACTTTAGTTGCTACTTCTTCAATTCATACGAAAATAATTGCAATGCATGAAGTAAGTCGTGAATGTGTTTGGCTAAGGTTATTGATTTATCATATCCAAAAGATGTGTGGCTTTCATTTTGAAAAAAATATGCCAACAACGTTGTATGAAGATAATACAACATGTATAGCTCAATTAAAATGAGGGTTCATCAAAGGTGATAGAACGAAACACATTTTACCAAGATTTTTCTTCACTCATAATCTTCAAAAGAAAGGTAAAATAGATGTTTAACAAATTCGTTTAAGTGAGAATTTGACAGATTTATTCACCAAAATATTACCCACAACATTCAAAAAATTGAGATACGATATTGGAATACGTAGGCTTAAAGATATGTCTTTATGAGGGGGAGTAAAATACACCTCATTGCATTTTTTTCCTTAGCCAAAATTTTATCCCACTGGATTTTATTGGTAAGACTTTTAATGAGACAGCTTACTATGTGTATTATAAATATTGTGTACTCTTTTTTCTTCACTAGGTTTTTATCCCATTGGACTTTTCTAGTAAGGTTTTAATGTGGCACAATTTTTCAATTTTAATTTTTATCGACATCTAAGGGAGAGTATTGTAAATAAGTGAATTTATGAATGTCCATAAATCAAGTTTAAACTCCTATTTTATAACTTAAAACTTCCAACATATTAATTATTTGTAACTCATATATTTACTTTGTAACTCATGTATTTATATCTACTTATATAACTTATATCCATAAGCCTATAATAAAGGTTTCTTCCATAAAATACATAAAGAAAAAGATAATAAGAGAATACTTACTTTCTCTACATTCCTCTCTAAATTCATTCTATTGTCTTTATTTTTATAATCTATTTTTATAATATTTCATATAGTTTTTGTATTTTATAACAATTTTGTCACTTTTTAGATATTTTAATCTAATGCGAATTTAATTTTTTTCGGTAGAAAAAATATAAGTGTAGTTAGATAATAATTAGTGAAGGGAGCTGAATGTTGAAATGAAGCACTCCTCCTATGGCTCCTCAATACAAAGACAAGGATAAAAAGAAGATGGCTTGGACCAGACTAATATAAAAATAACAAACAGAAAGTAATACTTGTACACCTAGTCCCCACACTTACATATCCCCAAAGGCATCGTATTACGCAAATGTTTTTTACTTCACCATAAAGCATGGGATTATTGTTAATCACACCACATTATTTGCTTTAATTTATTGTTAATAACAGCTAGTTTCATGTGAATATTTATTAATGTTTTAATTTAGTAGTATTAATTTACTCTGATATAAGATTTTGAATTTAAATTTCAGTCCTTATTTTTCTTACAATCAAACCTAATTATTAGAAAGTTCAATTAAATTCAAATTGGGCCTAATCGGAACCAAGCTTGCATACTTTTTCTTCTTGTGCAAATCCACCAGAATCTCGTTATATAAAATTAAATTTATGTTCAAAAAGTTTTCAATTCTATTTTAGCTAGATGATCGAATACCCTATGAAAATAATAATTGGTGAGATAAGAAATAAGATAAGTATTTTATTTATTTACGTAAAATTAGATTTATGACTTTAAATAATAATCAATAAATTTTAATTTAGTAGTATTAATTTTATATATAAGTTATGAAATTCAAATCGGAACATTATAAAAAGTAGGGCTAAGGTGAATTTTACTCCTAAAAATTGGAAAGGGGTTAATTTTTAACCCAATATTTCTAGACATCAGATGTTCACTATAACCATAGCCCACTCACTACAAACAAAACTTTAAAAAACCCTAAGCAATCATGGATGCCCATATATTCATTTTTACTTTTATTTTTTATCAAAATTTTTATATTATTTAATTATAACGTGGAAATCACTTTTAATTTAAATATTTAAGGGCCAATTTGGTAAAATTTATAAAAATATATTTTTTTAAATTGATAAAAATTGTATTTCAAAAAATTATATTTCGAAAAATAGATAACTATTTGGTAAATAAAATTTAAAATAATTTATAAATTTAAAAATATTTTATCAACTGTTTGATAAATGATATAATTAAAAATAAATTTTTACAATAAATATTTAAATTGTTATTTTGTAGTTTTTTTATTTGTCTTGTTGACTCAACAATAAATATTTATTATATTAAACAGATTATACGGCCTTAGTTATAAATAATTGTAATTACCTTTCAATTATTTATAATCTAAATTTTTCTAACTTGAAAATACATTATGTATTTATTTCATTCAGAAATATATTGCATTTGAGATATTACACAATTAGCAAATTAAATTTGCAATATGTCGAAATTCATAAATTTTTTGTCGAAAGCTAATTTCACCTTAGTTGAAAACTATAAGAATAGAGTATTTATTTACTTGATTTGATTCAAAATTGAAAGAAAAACTAAAAACGTAAAATTTTAAACATAGAAAAATAAAGAGAACGAAGTACATGTAAAAAGAATCCTTATTTTTTTTATATTAGATATAATTGTCATTTTGAAATAAAATAAGCGATATTTTTATTTAAAATAATTTTAAATCAGCTATTATGAAAAATTAAAATTTTCTAAAAAATTTCAATTTATAATTTTTTCCAATAGAATTTTTTTTCATTTTTTACAAAATTAATTTATCAAAAATTAGTATTTAACAAAAATATATTTTTATTGCATAATCAACCTTTTATCAGTTCAAAAGTAATATCAAACACATTATAAGGATTGGATCATTTTTTATATAAAAAAATCAAATCACTTGTTTCTTTCATCTATTTTTTAATTAATCTATCTAATTTAATTTGAACATTTAATTAAAATGGCTACGAATAATGTAATATTAATTTAAATGACTCTCTATTCTGACCTTATGAGACTAATGGCATTTATTCGGTTAAAAGTGTTACTCGTTTGATTCATGGGTTAACTCAGCCTATTGTACAGTTCTCTTGTCCTTAGCAATCACTTTGGAATTTGCCTATTCCATCTAAAATTTAGATTTTCTTTGTGGAAATGTGTTATTGGAGTTCTACCTACTAGGTACAATCTTTTTCAAAGACGTGCTCTTGATTGCTCTATTTGTCCTTTTTGTTCTCCTCTCCATGCTGAAACTATCCATCATGCTTTGTTCGGGTGTTCTTTTGCAAAAAGTATTTGAAATGACAGCTCTCTTGGTATTTGTTTTGTTGACAATATTTCGGTACCTGAGATTCTGTCTACTTGGTTTTCTTCTCTTCAGCGTGATGAGCTTTATCTTGCTCTTTTTATAGTTTGAGCTATCTGGTTTAGGAGAAATAACTATGTTTGGCAGCAACAAAGAATGAGTAATGAGGCAGTATTTCGTTGGTCAATGTCAATTTAAATCAATGGTTGGTGGTTAATCAAAGGAATTTCTCTTTTTCTTCCTCAGCTGACTCTATTGTGTTGGATGTTTGGTCTCCTCCTCCAGTTAATTTCTTTAAGTACAATTGTGATGCTGCCATTTTTGTGGAGGAATATCGAGTTGGATTTTGCTGGACCTGTAGAGACTCTCAGAGTAGATATGTAGTTGCTGGTCATGGGTCCATTATGTGCCCTCTTGATCCGTTGTTAGTTGAAGTCATGTCCATGAAAAAAGCCTTGGGATGGATGAAGTCAATTGGAATAAAAAATCTGCACATGAAAATGGATAATCTCGTTCTATTTCAAGCTTTAACTAAACCTTATGCTTCTTTTTCACCTTTTGATTGTATTGTTAAAGCCTGTAGCTGCCAGTTCTGAGTTTGATAATTGTTTATTTTTTTTTGTTAGAAGATCAGGTAATGATCTTATTCATATTTTAGCTAGAATCGCTGTTATCTCTTCAGAAGTAAATTATTTTCTCATCCTCTTTGCATTCAACAGTTGGTTTAATGAATTGGTTCATTTTTTTAAAAAAAAACAATTTAACATTTTTAATAATTTCAAATTAATTTAACTTTGAATTAATTTAGAGTAATAATATATTAATATCCAATATATGAAATTTTTTTTATATTATTCTAAAAATTATACAACCAACTATAAACATTAAATCATAACAGTAACATCAAAATTCTGTTGTAGATCAAATTTTTACTGAACCGGAATACTTACCTTTTAACTATTATGACAAAGAATAAACCCAAGAAAAGCTTTCGCAAGAAGAGTCTATTCCACGGTGCGCGATTTCGTCATGACAAGTGGGGTCCACCACTGCTCCCCATTCACGCTTGCTTTCTCATCCAACGGCCCACATCCCATCCCTCATTACACGGGATGGGTTCCCGATGCCCACCAAACCATCCCACGGTCCACATTCTCCACATTTGACTCTCCCCTCCTCCAAAATGTTCGCATCCCAATGCACTTCTTTTTTATTAAGTAAATTAAAAAACAATTTATTTTTGTTATTTGTACCAAAAAAAATAAAAAAATCTACGCTCACCATTTATTCGCTCATAGGGGCATAGCTCACCGCTCACATAGAAATACTCTTACACACACTCTCTCTCTCTAAACTCTCCATCTAAACTCTAAAGATCAGAGGCGAAAATCTTAGGGAAGTTTTATCAGATCTTCCATTTCTGGCCTCTGTTTTCAGTTTTGTTGGGAAATCGCCTGGTAAAGGAGCTTGGGTCTGGGAATTTTTTAGTAAGTTTTTGCTTGTTCAATTGTCTGTGTGTTTATAGCTTTGATTTTTATTTTTATTATTTGATTAGGTTCATGAGTTTTGGACTATTTGTGTAATGATTTGAGTTCTTCTGGTTAAGTAATGAACCTGCTTTCTGGGTTGTTTGTAAAGATCATGTTTTTATTCTTTTCTAGTTGTAATCACGATCTGTAACTGGTCCTGCTTTTGTTTATCTGTGTGTTTGATTGGGTGTCGTTGATTTCCTTTTGCTTTCTTTCCATCTGCGTTTGCTTGGTAAGAAAATTGAGGAAAGTCAAGAACAATTAGGGTTCAATTCATGTTTTTCTTAGTTGCAGAAGACTTTTGGGATTCGAGGAAATTTAATTACCGAAGGTAACAAGGAGAAAGAAGAGAAGTTAAATTCATTTTCCAATTTTTGGCTCCTTAGTATTAGTAGACGGAAATTGAAATCTGCATGAAGTTCTCATTTTCTCTGTACAGTGCCATTAGCCATTAGCAGCAAGAATTCTATTTTGGGGGGTTTATGGGGAAAATTGGGAAATCCGATTTCCATTTAATCCATTAATTTCCATCCTCAATTTCCTAAAATGATTGAAAATTTGATAATTCTTATTATTTGAAGCTTTAATCTGCTTTTCTTTTCTTTTTGAAAAAAAGATTCGGGGTTATGCTGCTGTTTTCCCATTTTGGGTTGTGTGAGATATCTAAGAGCATTTATTTGTTTTCTATAGTCTATTTGGATGGATTGTTAACCCTTTTATTTTGGCTGCGTGAAGTTCATATACATACCGATTTGGGCTAGAAAAAAGGAGCAACATGCCGTGGGCTTCTTCTTTTGTGAATTATAGCAGGAACTGTGTTCGCTTGGTGGTCTTCTTTCGTGTTATACTGTAATTTAGTTTGGTAATTTTCCTCTGTCTTTCTTGTATATTCATTCGTCATTATTATTATTGGTATTTAGTGCTTGGAACTGTACATCTAATCATGTGAACGGAAATGAAACCATTGCAGGTAAAATTCTCGTTGATTTGTCAAAGGACTCTTGCAATTAGTGTGGTTTCAAATTCAAAAGTGGTTTGAGGTGTGAGAATGTACATTGCGGTTACAATAAAGAGGTATCGAGCTGTGAAGGAAGTAGGGAAAATTAAAATGAGTGTTGGGGTTACAGCATTCTACCAAGTGATGCAAGTTTGTCAGGTAAAATCATGTCCATTTGCTCTGAAATATTCATGCAAGTTTTCTTTGCATTACTAAAATTTATTAGTTGAATTCCTATGCTGCATCCATCTTATATAACTAAAAGTTGGTGGTTATTTTGGTTAATTTTAGTTGTAATATATGGTTAACGAGTGGCAGGTGGATGGAAATCCAATTGAAAAATTTGTAGTTATGTATTAGTGTTATAATTGAATTTTCCTCTGCTTCCATGCTTGGACTTCTCTCTTCCCTGCTTACCTTATCAATAAGAAAAGGTAGGGATGAAACTTTTGAAGGCAAACCTTCTGATGCTTTTGGGTAATTTGCTATGACATTTTTGTCACTGGACTTTATTGTTTATATTGCAAGATGGCTTTTTCTGTTTGTTGATTGTTGTGGTTGATTTATAAGAAATACCGGCAAATCTGAATGAGGAACTCTGGAATTTAGTATTGTAAACTGCTGTCTGCTGAATTGAAGTATGGAAATTTATCATGTTGCATGTATTGCCATAATGCCTTTTGTTGAAAATATTCTGCTCTGTATATAGTTCTATCTTTCCATTCTCTTTAAAGATGTCATCTTTCTTTATTAATTTGTTACTTTTTTTTTGGATACCATTTTGAATGTACCAATGCTTTATTAACTATATTATGCTACTTTCCTGTGCTTTTACAGGCTGAATATTTCCGTCAGTTGCTCAAGCCTGTTACGTAGTCTAAACATTACTAAGGTCTGGGGGTTTGGGTTTTGTGCGGATTGACCTCTAATTGTTTTCATGCAAAGAAGGCAATAACAAAGATGAACCATTTGATTCTAGTATTTGTTCGTTTAGAATAGACTTTATGCAGGATGGCAACAGGTGGATTTGCTATATAGTCTTTTTCGTCAGTTTAGGAAACTTTGTCCAATTGAAAGCCAAATAGTTGACAACCCAAAGCGAAAGAACACTCATTTTCTCAAGCTGTTTGATCGAAAGCAGGCTTCTAATGCAGAGTGACCCGAGATTTCACCCTGAAAAGGAAGTGCCCCACTTTCCAAATCAACGGAGTAATAGTTACACTCATAATCCATTTGGATCTTTCTTCCCTGCAGCTCTACCTCTGGCTGCAAAGCATTTGATGCCTGCTCATGGCATAGAATTTCAGCCTTCTGAGGTCTGTCCAAAGAACTTCATCGTTTTTGATCAGACTGATCACCGAAGCCAAATTATGTTTCATCCTGCAGTTGCCCACAAATTCAGTGGTCCTGGCTTAATTATGCATGCTAATTACATCCCAGAGAATATTGAGAGAAAAGAGGTCAATAATACTGCAAGAGAAATATCTTCTTCCTTGAAAGAGGATTCAGATGATATTGATGCTTTACTGAGCTTGGAAGAAGAGGAACAGGATGAATACGATGAGGAAGAGGTCAGCACGGCACGAACTTATGGTTATTGTGGAGGCAGCTCCCCTGATTCTTGCTCCACTTACAGTTATAAACCCAGGAAAAATGGATTTTCTTCTGCTCAAAAGTCCTCTGACAGTGGTGGCAGCTGTAGTAGTGAAAGGAAACGGCAGAAAATGAAGAAGATGGTCAAGGGACTGAGAGGAATTGTACCTGGTGGTGATCAAATGAATACTGTTACTGTACTTGATGAAGCAGTTAGGTATCTAAAAACTCTCAAGGTTGAAGTGCAGAATCTTGGAGTCGGGGATTTTAAGAACTAAACCTGAGTAAGGTAGTGGGAGAACACTCTTTTCCTAAGATAAGAATATTATGCATCAATCAGGTTTCCACACTCTTGGTGGGTTGGTATTAGGGGTAATAATAATTGCAAGCACTCTCTCTCTCAACATTCCAATCATATTTGAGTTTCTACGAAGTGAAGATAGTAGTGCATTCTTTCTGTTAAATTTCTCTGGAACTTTTGTTTCAATCTATGCTGAAGTTGAATGAAGGGTGGCTTGGCTTGATGCTAAATATATGTTAACCTCTTATAGTAGCAGGTATTGTGTGTGGTTTTGTTAGTACATTAGTTAAAGCTATGTCTTATGTACTGTTTTATTAAGTATGTTGAACTGTTTCTGTGTCCTTTAGTTTTTATCGCTGCTTTATATGCTTCTTTCTGTCATTAGGATATGCTAATAAACGAATGGCCCCTTTTTTGGTGCTATATTCAGCTGTACTTGTTTAATGCTTAAATGGAAAAACTTTGTACCAGTATATATTTCTGAAAATTGTACTGCTAATATGTTTTTTCTTTTATCTTTTATTGACACGCTTTACATATGCTACTTGTTTGCTCTTATCCTCAACTATGCCATTGTTAATACTTTCATGTGCTGGGAATTAAGAGACGTGAAGATCTTGATTATGCAGTATATGGGTACTTTGCCCCCGCTGGTGCAGTCACTTTTAAGTTGTGTCAGTGGAGCACCAAGCATTGCAGTATTTGCATCTTTTATTGTTTTGTTGGATCCAAGTTGTATTTCTTTTTCGAGTGACCTAAGTGGGTACTCCATCACTTTATATGCATGACTTGGCTCAAATCTCCGTCACGGTCTTTGGTCTTTTTATTTTCTTAATTACATGCTTAAAATTAAATATGCACTTTTCCTCATTTTTAAATCTTTATTTGCTGCTATTCTAGGGACATTGGCATGTATATGATTAGCGTGCATGCATGGACATGATTTCTTTATGTTTTATCCATCACATAGGGCTCTGCTGTGTAGAGCCAATGGGTGGTGGTGTTAGCGGCGCACTACCAAATCCGTTTCTGTTGCTGCCTATCAATTACTTGCCAGGCTTTGTGTGCCCATACAGCAAATTCTTACCTGTCAGGTCCCCAACAAGTTTGTGGCTTTTTGCACTTTTCCATTTACTAAGTCAATGAGTTGATTTCCTTGACCAGTTGATGTGCGTACTGACAGAAGCACGTCATGGTGTTTGATTCAACGAATAAAATAATGGCAACTTATCTAGTTTGGAATCCAGAAAAAAAGAAAAAAGAAACTAACTTTTGTTGGAAAAGCTCTGTTTAGATTATTTTGATTATGATCCATACCGAACAGGCATAGAATAGAACAACTTAACCAGATCTCTTACAATCTTTTTGGCACTTCAGTATAAAGGGGCTGAACGCATAACTGGCTTTTTGTTTATTTTTGTCAATTAAACTTGTGTATTCATTTTGGGTGCAAAGAACATAGTAGTGTTATTCTTCAGACTAAAAGGGTAGTATAGGAATTATCATATAAAAATAAGACATTCGATGAACGCATTTGATAAATAAATTCTAGAGCTAAAAAAAAATTGGTATATTGTGGTGAAATCCACTATGGTGAAGTCAAGTAATGCATGTGCAAATTCTAAACTTGTTAATGGAGTTTTACTTGCAAAATCAACTTTCCTTAATGGAATTTTACTTGTAAAATCAACTTTCATTATTATAATTTATGTAGTCAAACTCGCATTATAAAGAAGAGCTTGAATGCTTAAGATTTACATGTCTTCGTCAGAAATTTCTTCTCCCACGATTAATAAGGTAGATGTGCATAGTTGATGGTTCAAATCGTACATTTACCATCACAATCTATAAAATCAAGCAATGGATTTCAAACTTCGATTTTTCCACAAGTTATGAGATGCAACAGATTCATAAATCACAATATCACATTTATTCTCTTTTGAGAAGAAAGCGGTATCTCTAAAGCTTCTAATATATCCTTAATAAGCATAAATTAAACTAACTAAACCTAATTTGAATAGGAAAAGAAACTAAATTATCTCCTACCACAATAGTATGCGTTCCTGAAGCCAAAAGACTATAAGCATTGTAATCTATAAGTTGCAAACTCTTGCACACATTGAACTCAAACTCAACTGTTTCGCTGCTTCCAGCTTGTACGTAAACTTTCTTGAAACCAATAACTTGCTTGATATAAGAATCAAGCACTCCTTCTGGTGGAGAAGAGTAAACAATTACTGTCTCACTTCCGTCAACAGAACCCACATTTTCTACTTTCACTTTAAATTCAAACCCTTCAGCACAGGACAAATCTTGTGTCAGTATTGCTGGACAAGAAGGTTTCAAGCTGTCATTTTTGTATCTCAAATCATGACAATGCTGGAACTTGTTCAATTTCACATTAATTGATCTCTGTGAAGAGGTTAGATGGTAGCTGAAATTGTTGCAGCTGAGTCCATACGCAAATGGGTATACTGTTGGACCACCTTCTTCTCCTGGATAACCAACCCACAGAATGGCTTTAATGTTAGTGTTTTGCTTAGCAAAAGAGATATCAATGCCTCTAGTTGACATTATTACAAGAACAACAGGGCCTTTAGCAGATTCAGCAACCTGATTGATAAGTTCAGTTTGATAACCAGGAAGAAGAAGATCGTTCCTGTCCAAGCTTTCAGCCTCAACACTTAAATCTATGCCAGCAACTATTATTGTGGCATCAGCATTCTTTGCAGCCTTAACTGCTGGAAAAATTAAACTCTCGTTATTGCAACCAACATCACAACCAATTTTATAATTTACATTTGCATACAATGAAAACCCATCAATGGGAGATGTGTATTTGCATGGAATCCCTGAAATTAACAAACACAACTTAGCTCACAAGCACACTTTAATGTCGCCCATCCCATGTCATAAATACATAAAGGTACCTGCATAGTTTCCAATCATGACAGTGGTAGCATTGGCATGAGGACCAACTACGGATAGGTTTTTGAACTTCTCAAGACTCAAAGGCAATGTATTGTTATCATTCTTGAGGAGGACAATTCCTTGTGTTGCTGCTTGTGTGGCCAAATCAATGTTATCTTTACTACAAATGTCATCTTTGCCCAATGATTTCTGTTGAGGATTTCCATCAAAGAAACCTAGCCTCATTAGCACTACATATAGATATTTAAGTGACCTGTCTATGTATTCCTCCCTTGTTTTCCCTCCCTGCACTGCTGTTTCTGTGAAATTTGTGTAGTAAACTCCACAATCCAAATCCAATCCTGTTGATTAGCATATAATTATCAATGTTGAAATTTTTCATAAGAGTACAAAGTAAGAATTAAACTAATAACTAGCCTGCTCTTAGTGTCATTGCAACTGCATCCTCATGTGTGGCACCGAGAAACTTGTGCCTATCAACCAATACTTCAATAGAATCACGATCTGAAACTATATATCCGCACCCAAAAAAAAAAAGTTCAATATTTTATTCATTAAGTTGAAAATATAATATAATAACACAGAATAAATAATTAAGAAAACATACCCATGAAGATCCCAATCTCCCCTAATGGTTTGGTTCAAGAGTTTCGGATCAGCGCAAGTAGGTAAACCATTAACACGATTATAAGAACACATTACACTGCTAACATCTCCTTCTTTAACGCACATTTCAAATGGCTGGAGAAATGTCTCTACCATATCTTGTTCTGTCACCTAATATATTTTAATTTTGTCTTATCACATAATTATAAAAATGGAATATTTTAACTATAATAAAAAATTAATTAAGACGTACTCTAGCATCATACTCTTCCCGTACAACTCCGTCCCAATTATCGATATCATAAGCAGCATAATGCTTGCAACAAGAAGAAACTTTAAGAGGTCTAGAATTTAAATCTTGATGATTATCAGTACTATCCTAGACATCTTGCAACCCTCTAACGTAATTAGAAGCATACTTTCCAACAACAAATGGATCTTCACCAGGTGTCTCGATGGTTCTTACCCATCTAGGATTTCTTACGACATTGATATTCGGACTCCAATACGTTAATCCTCCCCTACCCAAGTTGTACATTGCTCTTGCTTCCGTCGAAACTACCTGAAAACCATTAAAAATCTCTTCTTAGTCACCTTATTCTTAAGAACATACAATGTGGTGCCATTAGTTGAGGATGAATTCAAGAATATTTAATTTCAGGAGAACAAATATATATATATGCACGTATTATAGGGCATTCCATGTAATCGTGAATATAAATACGTCGGAGACTACTCAATTAAGAAAAAATAAAAGAATCTTTATAATTTTTATTTTAAAAGTCACTTCTTTAAAATATATAAATGAAAAAAAAAAGGTTAAGAACACTCTTATATTAATTTTAAATTGACTCCACTAAAATATATACATAATGTGAATAAATTTTTATTAATCGATACAGTGGGGGAAGTGCTTCCATTGCCTCAGTAGTTTTTGATCAAGTCTTTGCCTTACAGCTTCATTATTTGGTTTCTATAAAAAGAAGACATTGAATATTTACCTGACCAATATTTTTTCATGAGGACTCGTTAAATGAAGCTACAGTGAGGATCACATAAGGGAAGCTAGTGGTTCCGGGAACAAGATCATCAAAAAAAGTTCCTGGACCGACATTGGAGACGCCGTGGAGGCCCTCCGACCACCACTCGTACTTAGGAAGCCCTATTCTTGGGACTCCATAAGCAAGATTACCAATTTGTCTGACTTTTTCATTGAGTGTCATTTGGTTGACCAAATCCTTAGCCCTAACATCATAGGGAAGGGACTTGTCACAGAATACAAAGCTTGACATGTCCAGTCCAAGATTTGCATACCTTGATGGATCACATACATATGTGAAGTTTGACCCAGTTAGAGTTGCTGTGTCATGATCAGCAGATAATAATGTTCTTGATGTACCAGAGATTGATGAAAAACAAGTGGAGATTAAACAGAAAAACAGGAGAAAACTAGACATTTTGGCCATGGTTTTTCTGTGAAATGAAGAATGCTTGCTTGATTTGGCTTTCATGGCCACCATTTATAGAGCCTATGGTTTCATTAGAAGTTTATTTTCATTAAACAACTGCTATTATGGTAATATTTATCTAATTCTAAATACTTGATAATCCCTTCAAGTCTTAACTTCATCCTGATTAAATTTAGTTTAACAAATTATATTTTCTTATCTATTTGTTTATTATTTTTCAATTATATTTTGCATGTTTAGCTTTTAAGAATATATATATATATATATATATATATATATATATATATATATATATATATATATATATATATATATATATATATATATATATATATATATATATATACATATTTTTTTGGAAGGGGTTCAGTAAGCAGTTCAACAAATTTAATCTCAAAATAGTATGGATTTATGGAATATTCTAAAATAATTTAACATTAGGCAATAGTGTTTGTACTGTATATCATGGGTTCAATCATCAAATGTACATATGGAAGGTTAACAAAATTAATGGAAGAATACCATTTAATTACATGGAATAAAGTCTGCTTCTTGTTATATATTCTGAATTCTAAATTTATAATTTGAAAGGAATATTTCTTGCTTTGTTTCCATAAATGTCAATTCATTTTGGTCCTTGCTAATTTTGAGGTCTTTTATCTGGCAAGACTTGAAGATTGAAAAATTAATTAAAAAAACCATAAATCAATTTCTATATATGATATAAAGATAAAAGAATAAATCCGTGTTTTAGCTAATTGATATTTTCGTGCTTGGAACGGAAATAAACTTAAAAAAATAATAATATTATCTCCCTCCTCAATCCCTTACTCATGCCTTTAACTATAAATGTCATTGATCTTATCAAAAATCTTATTAATTTAATGCATATTTATCTAAAAATAATATATTTCATCCCTTAAATAAGAACATAATTCCTTAAAAAAAGAAGAAAATAAGATAAGTATAAAATTAAAAATACAAGAAATGAAAAAGAAAAAAATGGGAATAATTGAGACAGAATATAAGCAAGGTCGATTTTGCAATTCCTTTCATTTCAACTTCAAAACCAAAACCTTTCTATCAATCTTAGTTTTTGAAACTCAATTACGATTAAGATTGATAAGTTAGTAGTGAGGATTTACTTAATTAAAATTTGTCATTAAACTTGTAGTTTAATTTTATTTGTTAGTGCACATGTATTTGTGTTGGCGAATGGTTTTAAAGCTATGAAACATGGCTGTGATGAGTTCTATATGCTGACCGTTCATGCAGTAATGATATAGTGGTAATGAATTTGTGGAGTTATATCTTCACGTCTTTGAAACTTTTTTGTTTCCGAAGGTATCGTGATGACTTTGATCCAATTCAGTCAATTGTGACATATGTGAATACCCGAATTGAACTTTTTGCTAGACTTTGTAATTATAAGCTGTCTGCATTTGTTTGTACACAAGTTTGTTTACTGCATGTTGACAGCAGAACCTTAAAAATTGGCAATTCAGTTGTAAGAAATTTTAAAAATAATTATATTTTCTTAAAAATAAACCGGTCGGTCGAACTGGTCCAATCATGATTGATACGTCAATTTGATAGTGATGGATGCAATATGTGTACATAAACGTTTAACTGCAAGAGTAGATCCCATGAAATATTATAGAATAGAAAATATTATTCACATAAAAAAATAATAACAAAAAACAAAAAGAAAAAAAAAATCCTATTATGGGCTTGGGCCCATTTTTAATTGGAAGCTCAGCCGGCACAACACAACACATTCCATGGAATATCTTTTTGTTCTTGTTCAACAATAGTCAAGTGATCCTCAGAGTTTTTCTCGATGTAAATTGTAAACCTTTTCCACTTTTCTTTTCCTTTTCTTTATTCTTTCAATTTTTATTATTATAGTGCGCATTTTAAAAAGCGTGTCCAAATAATTTCCACCTTTCTACTTTATTATTCAATATTGCCCTAAAGCAAACCAACTTTAAATAAAGTAAACAATTCATTGTGGCATTTCCTTTGCTTTTCTCTTTGTTGGAAGTTTGAGTAATTTCCTTGAAGGCCACATATTATAGAGGTTGAGCAATTGTTGTTTATGTTCAAATCAAACATGTAAAATCCTAACGTATACCCCATTCATTAGGCTATTGTTTATTTGCATATTACTTGATCACAATACTTAATATGTAAAAGCCCTTACTAACAATAATTAGCCTTACTTTCATATTACATGGGGAAGAAAAGGCTTGAATAAACAAAAGCAGTAATTAAAAGTCAATAATAGCATTTTTGATATGATTATATAGATAGTAATAAATTGATTTAACAATTGTTTCAAATTGTTTGTTTGATATTTATTTATTTTAAGTTATTTAATTCGAGTTTTATAATTATTGAAAAATAAATGATAATCGTGAAAAAAAATATTTTCTAAGATCCAAACAGTCGGTCCAATAATACTTGGCAGGGCCCAACATCCATTAGCAAAGAGAACCAAGCGTGAGCTGAAAGACAAGGCATGAGTTGCGTACTGTCCGATCGGACTGATGAGACATTATGTCCTATCAGTCTACTGACACAAGTTAGCGTTCATGTCTTTCATCTACTCCTTGTTATTTCGCTGTTCACCTATTCCAACTGCTAGTTATCACGCTCCAAGTACTCAAGTACACATCTTTTATCTCATATAAATAGCTCAATGTACAGTGACTCAAGGTATTGAATCTTTGAAATTCTCTTTTTAGAAAGCTATTAACTTGAGTTTTAAAGTGCTTAAGCCTGGTCTGATTGGATACTCTTTCTTGCAAGATCCGAACGTTCGATCGGCACAATCCTGCCAGCTCTCTCTCTCTTCAGATAAATATTTCCGCACTTTATCAATAAATATTATAAAAAAATTATTTTATAATAAAATTAATTCAATTCAAATTAAATGACGTAAATAATTACTCGGAAAAAATAAATTGATCAAATAAGAAATTACCACATAATGCATATATTATTAATTGATTAAAATTGCTCTCGTATTTGCATTCAGTGAGCAAGTAGTTGGATTGGAATTAATTAAACGAGTGCGAAGGAGTGGAAGTCCATTCTTACACAGTTACATTCAACGCTTTCTTTCTCTTCTACCGGAACTGTATCAGACATAAGTCAATGTCTCCGGTTTTCGAAGAAAATAATAAAATAACACTTTTTTTTGGTTAAAAAATAACACATTTTTAGTTTTAGAGCCTTAGAGGCTTAGAGCAAACCTCCCATACGTTCGAACAAAGATATATTTATTTGTTTCTCTACTTCTCTGTGATTTGGCAAGTTTGTGGCTTGATTCCCTCTCATGGCGGACTCAAAAGTCACTATTTTTTCTCTGTTTATTGCCCTAATTTTCTCCTCTGCTTGGGCGGATGTTTCAATTGACACTGATGATCAAGTCGCTGGCGTTGATTCCTCCGCTTTGAAGATCCAACTTGACAAACTCAACTCTATGATCCATGCTCTTGGTTGGTTTGCTTCTCATAACTCTTACTCTGGCTTTCTTTTTATTTTTCCTTTTAATTTGTTGTTTTTTCCTGCTCCCTTGAATAGGTAACGAATTGGAGCTTTAATAATTTGCTTGGAAATACTATTTTTAGCATGAAAAACCGATAAACTTCTAGCATTTTTACATGCTTAACTTCGTACTTTTTCTCTAGTGCTAATTCAACAATCGTCATATACGCTTGCTGCTTTATGATTTAATTCTAATTAACGTTTGTGGTTTCCTGCGGAATTCATTTCTGTTCTAAAATTAGATTTATCTATTTGAGAGGCTGATGATACTTTCGTTTCACTATCGTACCTTGCTATTATTTTATTATTCTAAAATTACTCCCTAGCACTAAGTTTTTGTAATGTCAAATTGCCTTATAGGGTTTGTCAAAGAGGCATTATTAGATTTAGATGGACATGTAGGATTAATTTGGAGAAAATTAACCACAATTTCATAGAGTTGCGATGGAAATTTTTACTTCTACCTGCTTTTGTAATATGATACTTTTCAACTCTGGATTTTTTTGAAGAGTTAATTGGATCATGTGACTTCTACATTTGCATGTTTGCCTTGGCTTTTGGGAACATGTAGAATCTCAAATTGACGAGAAAACCCGAGTCTGGAAGAGCAAGGATGAGATAATAGCACATAACGACAAAGCCATCCAAGATAAGTCAGATGGTATCAAGTCCTTGGAAAGTGAAATATCTTCTCTTCAGGTGTTTATATTATTAAACATATGCAAACACAAGGCTTTTTTCTTATTTCATTGGTTTAAACTACAGCAATGAATCATGCATAAATTTGTGAATGTGAACTTTTATTATATTCTCGAATGACAAAGGGAAAACTAGGTGCTGTAGAGCAGGCGGGAAAAGCTCATGCACGTGCGGGTGAACTGGAGAAGCAGGTTGAGATAATTCCAGACAGACAAACTGCTAATGTTAAAAGGTTTAATTTTTAAATGATACTTCTGAATGCAGGTGGAGAAAATTAAAAAGGAATTGGAAGCCCAGAAAAGCCAGAAGGAGACCCTAGAAGCACGAACTAATGTGATTGAAAAGAAAATTAATGAATTGAATTCGAAATTGGAGACTGTAAGTTATTTGTTTGTTAGGATTTGAGCAATTTCTTAATTTTGTTATTGTCACTATCAGCTGGATTATTTTCTTCGCCATATAGCGACTCTTGATATTAGATCACA
Source organism: Excoecaria agallocha (assembly GCA_037975025.1). Taxonomy (NCBI): domain Eukaryota; kingdom Viridiplantae; phylum Streptophyta; class Magnoliopsida; order Malpighiales; family Euphorbiaceae; genus Excoecaria; species Excoecaria agallocha. The sequence goes on along the minus strand of CM075810.1, from coordinate 40,816,548 downwards.
ACATCAATTAATTTATTGTCGTTCTTTTTAGAATGAATAAATTGTTGTGCCTCTTTTTCTTCCTATTCAATTTTAGGAGTTTCGTTATAATTTTTTATGCCATTTCTTTTATGTTGAATTAGGTAAAAATTTTTTCCAATTGCTAAATTTGTACAGTAATATTAATTTGATTTTGGGGCAGGAGTGAAGGTTAGGAAAACTTATTTCTCATGAGGTTTATGAGAGAGGATAAATGTCTTGAATTTAAGTGCATGCACCTCTTGTAGTTTATACTAGATGCTGTGACAACTTAACTATATAACCTAAAGCACGCCTAATCCCTTATCTCATCTAGTTGGAGTTTGGCATATGGATCCTTTTCATATAAACAATTTTTCATTCTTTTGTAGTTTCCCCACTAAAGGCTACAAAGAATGTTAGTCATATTAAAAAAAAGCCATTAGAGGAAAAATGCCCCCAGAAGTATGTCAAAAAGCGCAATTTTTCCTCTAACGTTTGGTGTGGCGCGATATTGCTCTTTAAATTTGCAAATTGGTAAAATTTAATTCCTAAATTAATAGATTTTATTACGTCTTTTTTCATTAGCCGATTGTTGATGTGATATCAAAATTGACATGTGGCATGCCGATTCATTACATATCGGATTTCACGTAGCGTTAGTGTGTCACATTAGACTCCAAGTGGCAATCATGTGCTAGTCACGTGACCACTACAAAACTCTGTAAAAATTGTTTTTACCTATTTCGATCTTTGGCTTTCTCTCTCTCGCCCAAATACAACGACTGTATCTCCTTCACCTCTTCTTTTCCTTATATTCTTCTCTGTTAAACCTAAAGACCTTGTTAAATCGCTCTAAAGAAGCTGCCATGCCTTCATCGAACTCAATTCTCCTTATCATCAGCTATGGTAAGTGATTGCCTACTTTATATGTCTAGAAATGGCACTCATACTTTTCTCAAGGAAGGCAAAAAAGTTAGTGAGTGAAGGTATGAAAGGAAGAGGAGTTGAAAATTTTGAATCTTCTTAGTTCAAGCTCTTCCTCTTGATTTGAGCTACCTGTTACCCTTATATGTAATATTACATACGCGAAAGTAATGATGATTACATGAATAAAGATTAAGGTATTTTTGTGGTGAGAAAGGAATTAGGTTAATATCTTAGAGTATTTTGAATCCTGAAAGGCGTTATTACAAATATCCTAAATTTGGGTAAGAAATAAGAAATGCAAGTGTTATTATTTACTTTATAAGTATTTTATTTAGCTATTTGTGATATGTGAGATTGCTAAAGTGAGTTTATTTGCTTTCTTTAATAGGTGATGGACTGTAACTTTTTTGCTTGGCATGATGCTGCACAAAAGATGAGGGAGAGATCAAGAATTTTACTTTTTGACATGCACGAGGAAGCATTGAAACTGGAGAATGAAATTTTGAGGTTGAATAAGAGGATTGAAAGCCAATTAAATACTAACCAACAAATGACTATTCAATTGGAGGAAAGGAATGGGTATTTAGAAGAGAGGACGAGACTGACTCGTGAGATGGAGAATTTAGTGAATTCAAGAAATGTTAGTGGGGGTTGGTTTTGGTGGGTGATCCAAATGATTTGTGCATTTGTGGTTGGCGGTTTCTTTTGTGGAGCTTGCAGGCATTCAAGTAGTTGGTAGTTTCAATATACGTGTGGAGGGTGTTTTGTTGTTTTAAGGGTATAATTTGAGATTTAATGATTTTGAATAGTTGGTATCACACTTTTGCTTTTGTGTTGCTTTTGTACCAAGACAGTTGTGATTATGTAATGAATTTGAAAGTTGTAATATATTTACGGTGTGTTTGGTAACATTTTTTGTTTTTTATTTTTTAAAATTCATAAACTGTTTTTAGTTTTTGTTATTTGTTTTTCAAAAACTGTTTAAAACAATTTTTCTATTTATTTTTTAAAAAATATTCTAATATTCATTAATACATATTATGCACATATATATATATTCTAATTATTAATATTAAATAATAAATATTTAATAAAATTTAAAATTTAAAATTTATTACATTAAAAAAATCATAATATGGTGGTAGTGGTGATAGCGACGGTAGAGGCGGCAATGGTGACGACAGTGGTAGCAACAACGATAGTCTGGTGGTGGTGGCGATGACAGTAGTAGAGATGGCAGTGCAATGACGGTAATAGCGATGATGGCGACGGCAGTAGCAGTGACGACGGTAGCGATGATGGTGGTGGTGGCGACGGTGTGGTAGTGGTGGTGGTGGCGACAGTGTGGTAGTGGTGGTGGTGGTAGTGGTGGCAAAGATGGCAGCGCAATGGTGGTGGCAAAACCAGTGATGGTGTGATGGTGGTGGTGACAGTAGTAGTGTGGTGGCGATGGTGATGGCAAAGATGGTAGTTGCAGTGGTGGTGATGGTGGTGGTAGTGGTGGTGATGGTGGTGGTAGTGGTAGCGGCGGTAGTGGCGATGATGGCGGCGACAGTGGTGGTGGCGGCGGCGGCGTGGCAGTGGTGGTGGCGGCGGCAGCGTGACGGTGGTGGCGGTGGTGGCAGTGGTAGTAGTGGTGATGTGATAGTGGCGGTGGTGATAGCGGTGATGATAATAAGGATAAAGTAATTAAATCATAGATAAAAATAAAATCATAAAAACCACGTTTTAAAAATTTTTAATTTTTGCTTTTTTTTGCCAAAATTACTTCTTAAATTTTTGTACAAATGAAAATGAAAATAAATTTGTCGAACATGTTTTTGTTTTATTTTTAAGAAAAAAACAAAAAATCAAAAATAAAATCGTTCCCGAACGCATCCTTAGTTATTAATGGAGTTTCTATTTATAACTTCTTAATTTCATTATATTGCTGAGACAATGATTTATATAATAAAATTAGTAGCTAATAACAAATAGAAATGGGAATAACAACTGTGCATTTTACTTATATAATTTAAATGTTCAAGTAAACAAGATATCAATATCTTTGGTAATTTCAGTGACCGTTACTAACATTATCAATTGCTAGTATAAAGTGTAATCTATTTTAAAAACAAAATTTCAGTGACAAACAATCAACAAATACAAAATTCTATCAACACCATGAGATAAATCTATTTGATGATTGTCAAGTATAACTTATTTCAAAAAACAAAAATTCAGGGATATTAACATCCAACAGTACAAGAATTCTATCGGTATAATAAAACATATGTACTTTTTTTCCATCTTCAATTTCCTCTTATTATTCTACTTCTCTAGATCACTTAACAGAAGTCTCTTTTTTCTTAGAGGTTTGAATGGCAATTTAGAAGGTAGTTGCACCTCATATCCATTGCCCTTTGACTGTATCACTCTTGAACCACTAGGAATATAAGAATTTTTCTTTGTATTGATTTTCATCTCCTTCTCACCTGGAATTTGAATTTCTTCTCTGCATCTGGATTTTCATCTTCAAAAATCTCATTTCCAGCTAAAAACGAACCAACCATATAGCTGGTTTCATATCTTGGTTTTAACAGTTATAACTATATTGAATTCAACAAAAACAACCAATTCATTGTTGAATAATATGAAACAAAATTGAATAATAATAACAAAAATAAAAAAACCAACTGTTTAAATTGAACAAATATAACTAAATAAAATGAAACAAAATTGACATTGTAAATGATATAAACACCATCATTATAGAAAATTCCAAAACCTTGTTCTTTATTGGTATTTTGTGAATCGCCTTTGCATTGACTTAATCTATTTCTTAAAATGGCGTTGAATTTTCTACATTTATTTGAAACTGGATCATCAATACCATCTACATTAGCTTCTGTATTAGGTCCCGTTGATGGTCCTTGTAAGGCCCCTACATACACCCTCGTAGCATTTTAGCCTGTCTAGGATGCATTAAAAAGTAAACAAAATGAGTTAAGTGCATTTAATAAAGTAAGGGGCGTATCAGTCATTAATTTAATAGATATGGATAAATTGGTAATTTGATCACATTGACATGGACATGCATAATTATATAAGATTTAGATTGATATGTAAATAATTGATGTTATTAAATGTCAATGTGGGAGAATAAAAGAAGAAATTAAATGTGTAATTAACCAACCAATGACACATGGTCTAACAGGATAAGAGGATGTGTGACATTCTAGAAAATTTGCATAAGAAAGGTATATGAGAGACTAGAGAGGGACGACCAAATTTCTTCTGTTTATCTCCTCTCTACAAAACCTTTATAAAATTTTGGATTAATAAAGTTAAGCTAACAAAATATAATTCAAATAATTTAAAGGTAAGGATTTTGCACTCGTTCTCATCCATTTCTTGCTAAATTCATAAAGGATAATTTTGGTGAATGGAAATGGTGTTCATGGTTGTGCTTCAATTATTTTAAATGAGAGAATCTAACCATCTCAAGGGAAAAGAGAAGGAAGTGCAATAAAAGAGGAATTTGGCCAATTTCAAAGTTTGGGACTTCACTTGGTGAAATTGTGTGATTGCGGCATGTTTGAATGTGTTTATGTAATAATTGTGGCATGGAAATATTGCTAGAAGGTTTATTGGATGTTATCTAGCATGGAATTGAATGAATATATTATTAGGAATTGAGTTTGTTATAGGTTCACTAAGACTGGTTATGGTATTTTGGCCATATTTTCGCCTACAAAGCTCCAAATAGAGTGATTCTAGTTGGAGATGAAAAATAAGACATAAATAAAAAAAAATATTATGTAGAAGAAATTAAGCCTAATTTTACCTCTATGGTCCTTGGAATATAGCTTGAACTTGAAGAATTGATGTTGCCCTTATTTTAGAGCAACTTGTGTTATTTGGTGTATATCTCATGATTCAGAGTCCAAAAGACATAATTTTAGATGATATGCAAACTATACACATAGGAATAATTGCGTAGAAGGCTATTTTGCCTAAAAACTTCATTTGCTATGTCCTAATAGAGGTACAAAACGGAATTGGGAATTTATCTTCAGGAATCTGGGACTTGGACACCTACACGACTGTATGGAGTAGAAAACCGCTATGTATGATGCATTCTAGATTCAAATTTTATTTTGACATGACCTACATGGCTGTCTTAAAATCAAAACAACTATGTGGTACCATGTTTCAGGCAAATGGTGAGTTTTACTCATTGAAATGTCATCAAAGCTCATCCGAACCTTTTTAAATATCTATGAAACTTTGCAAATACTTAGAAATAAATGAAATATAATTTTTTACATGTGAATTGGGTGATTAAATATTGAAATTTAAGATTGAAGATAATGCATGCCAAAGGAATTTACATATACATAAACGATTTATATGCACGATTCTATCTTATAATTGTATGCCATGAGTATACAAGTTCAAATATCAACTTTATGAAAATAATTAAGTATAATGTGTCACATTTAATATTTAAATGATGTATATGAATTTAATATAGATTTTGTGACTTTATTTGAATACCATATGATTTGCTAATGGATTAATTATGATAATGACAAATGATTACAGGGAATGGTTTTGGTAGCTTGCTTTATTATCTTAGTAGTAGATAGATAGGTGAGATTATAGGGTTATAGTTGTAGTTGTTACAGTTTGACACAATTGGTGTCTATTCTTCGAGACTATAGTGTCTTTACAGATCAATACTTTCAGATACCTATAGTTTATTACCTACCGGTAACTATAGTACGATTGATACCTTTGGATATGTATAGTTTGATATCTTTGGATATCTACAATACCTGTTATTTACACCCACAGAAATATGCAGGCTTAAAATAGAAAATAAATGGTTAGTTATAAACTAGAAATACAACATGATAACATGATGATATGATTAATTTATTTGATGAGCATTAAAAATCAACCTATGATCTATAAATGTGAATTTGCTATTTATAAATAATACATTGAGCATTATATGCTTTTCTTTATTTATGCTATCATTATTACATGAAATTATGATATTTATAAACATGTGTGTTTGGTGGATGATTGCTGTGAGTGGTCATTTGAACTAAGTGGTTCCCCCACTAAGCTTTAAGGCTTATCACGATTGTTAATTAGTGTCGATCTATGTAAAAGGAGTGTGACACAGGGATATCTGCAGGAGGTGAGGCTAACTGTTAGATGTCAACGCAGTTTTAAAATGTATCTTTTCCATGAAAATGATTATATATGTAATAACTTTTTGGAAATATCATATAAATATAATGATGTAATACGACTCTTGGATAATGATGCAAAGTGGAATGGACAATATGCATGCCTTGAATGTATGTACAGGAACTGTTTGTCATAAATGTGGATGGCTATGGATATCGCATAGGGGGTTATTGCAGTCCTATTGTTGACTCAGTCAATTGGCTGGTTCAGTTGATGATTATTTTTCTGGTCCATTTGTCAGTTCATTTGCTGCTATACTTTCTAGTACCGGTGCTGCTTCAATTGGTTGTGTAGTTCAATTATATTTTCATACATGTAATACCCTATGCCCGAATAGTGGATCAAATACGGGGCACTACTAAAATCGGTTTCCTTCACTTCATTACCTTCAAACCTTATCAACTTACATTCCCTTCTAAATTTGACATTTTTTTTGCATGTAATATTAATTAATCTATTATATAGTTATTATTTATTTGGTAAATTTTCGGGCAGCATAACAATTGCTATTATTCATAACCCTCCTACAAATTTAAAATTTAGACACTACCAAATAATTTGCACAGCCAAATCAACCTCTAACAATATCAGCTCTCACCATCAACTATCAACAAACATTTAAAACACAATTAAACATCAACTATCACAACACAACCACCACCATTTTTCCTTAATATACATATAATTTCTTTCAATTGAATAAATATTTAATTACATACAAGCACACAATTACCATATTAACTTATCATAACTAAATAAAATTCATTATTCAAATTTTCATCCATATTTTTCTTAATATAAACATATTCTACCATTTATGTATAATTATACAATTATATATCTATTAATTTATTTTTATTTATTTTACTTCTAGTTATTACTATTTTTCATTATTTCTCCATGATATCTCATTATTACCTATTTTTCCTCATTTATCCTTATTTTATGACTTTACCTTCAAAATTATGGTTTTACTCCTAATGTTATTATTCTTCGACAAAATTACAATTTTACATTTAAGATTTCATCTTAAAACAAAAATTACTATTTTGCCAATAAAATTGTATTTTTAATCCAAAATTACGATTTTATCCTCAAAATGTCAATGTTATCATGAAATTACAATTTCGCCTTTAACATGTCCATTTAATCAAATAAGTACCACTTTGCCACTATAATGAAAATTTTATCAGGTAACTTTAGTTTACCACTGTTGTGCCAATTTTATCATATAATTACAATTTTACCACTATAATCTTAATTTTATCACATACTTACTATTTTGCCATTATAATTTCTAATTTCATCATTTACAGTTTTGCTATTAGAATGCCAACTTTTATCACATAACTACTATCTTGCCATTATTTTATTTTATTTATTTCCATTTAATTATAGTATTGCCATTATAGTGACAGTTTAATCAAATAATTAAAATCTTGCCACTATAATGCCAATTTATCAACTAATTATAATTTTACCTTTTTTATTAATTATTCTCATAATTATCAATTTTCACCCAGTAGTTATAGAGGAAACCCTTATGAATCAGATATGTAGGACCATGACCCCAGAAGTCCAAATTTGTTCATATCTGTAATCTTATTTTGTATATTTTCAACTGTATCATGTCAACAGTATGATACCAACTATGTGGTCGTGTAGACTGCCGTTGGCCTACAAATGCAAATCATTATGACTTGTTACAGCGATATATGTCCCTATGATTAGCCAATTACATTTTATACTTCTAATTTTACTACTAGTTATTAAGAGTAAAAAATCTCATCATTTCTTTTGTTTAATTCAGACCAAATACATGTTTTTTCACAATTATCTCATTATATATAAAGCAAATTCCATGTATCATGCTTGATAACCATCATTTCTCATTTTTCATCATTTTATTTCATTATTTCATGCCATATATTCATTTTCCTTTCACGCTCTCACATCGTAAGGTAGTACATAACCTATGTACTTCATTCAATGCTCATTATTCTTCATTTCTCATGGGATTTTTTGAATATGGAGTTTATTTTCAAAGAAATTAGAAAATAGGGGCTACAATAAACTTATTTAGGAAAAAAAAGAATAAAAAATCAGCATATAAGGATGTCAGTATTTAATATTGTGGGATCCGCATGTTTGACCTGTTGGTGTAATGAAAATCGGCAATATTTCATGCCGGTATCCGACATGTGGGACCCACGTCTGGTTGGAAACCGGCTTGATTTAGTGCTGATTTCTAGCACCTTTTTAACATGTATCTGGTCCAATTAAAATTATAAAATACAATTCTGTATTTCACACAGTGATATCTGCACACATGTTTTTTTGCCCTTAATATAATTTGCAGACTTTTGACTATTTTATTATTATTATTGTTATTATTTTATGGATATAGAATATCTCCGGTGATATTATTGTATTTATTGTGAGATTAAATTTTATAAACCTATTAGTGGGCAACTGATGCAACCTCCACATGGTGATGGGTTGAAGAACTTAGGTTAGAACTTACTGGTTAAAATGTTCATTAATAATTTAATTATCTAGTCAATTAATTTTGATTTCAATTTTTAATTATTTTTTCAGATTAGTATATTGGCTAATCAGAACTTTTAACATGTAAATTTAGAAAACTTAAGGTTGTTTTTAATGGTTAAACATACTTAAAAAATGCAAAATACAAACTAAATATAATATCTAATAAAAAATTAGAAGAAAAATAAAATTTTCATATTTAGTTGCAAGAATTAAATATATTCAATACAAAAAGAACAATAGAATGGCCATTATATACATGTAATGAAAAAATACTTGTAATAAAAATATAATTTCAATATTTATTTACTAAAAATATATAATATTATAATATTTTTAAAAGTCATATATTATAAAATTATAAAATACAAAAATATCGAACTTTAAAATTAAAATACAAAAGTATATACATCGATTAGCCGTTAATTAATGATTAATGTCAATTTTTAAATATAAAAACCGTGACTCTAAATTATTAGTTTGATTAACTTAAAATTTATTTGATTTTGAATCGATTAATATTCTATCATACAATACAAGTCATTATCTGCTAATTAATTGGCATTGCCTAACTATTTTTAGTGGGCATTGCTTGACGCGGATCAACTGATCAAGCCATCACCATGTGGAGGTTGCATCAGTTGCCCAGTAATAGGTTTATAAAATATAAAGTTTAATCTCACAATAAATACAATAATATCACCAGAGATATTCTATATCCATAAAATAGTATCAATAATAATATTAAAAGAGTCAAAAGTCTGCAAATTATATTAAGAGCAAAGAAACAGGGACTTTTTTAAATATAGTGTTTTTTTAATTTTTATTTTGAAAAATAGTATTTGGGTAAAAGTATTTGGGAAAGTGGGGTGTTTTTTCATTCCCGCAACCAGTTGTTGCGGGAATGAATCTCTCTCTCTCTCTCTCTCTCTCTCTCTCTCTCTCTCTCTCTCTCTCTCTCTCTCGTTGACCCAGCCCCCCCTCCTTCTCTCTCTCTCTTTATCCAGCCCCCCTCTCTCTCTCTCTCTCTCTCTCTCTCTCATATATATATATATATATATATATATATATATATATATATATATATATATATATATATATATATATATATATATATATATATATATATATATATATATATATATATATTATAATTAAAAATAATACACACGCATGCACTATATGGTCCGATCGTTGTTGTGCGTACAATCGGACACTAAAAATATGATGCTCATGATCTAATATTTATACAGTTTTTTTCCTTTTAGATAGAAATTCAAAGAGAAAAAAATACTTGCAATTAATTAAAAGGTACAGCCAATAATAGATTGGTCCTGAAGAGTAAAAGATAGGCTTAATAGTAAAATAGTTCCCTTAATTTGAAATAATAACTAATAACCTTATCTTATTTTAATTTGTTAATACCTTTAAAATATTCGACACAATTTCAGTTATTGATTATTTTGCTCATAAAAATTTATTTCACTCCATTTTAATTCTCCCTTTGTTTCTTGTTGGAAACCTGTGATTTACAGGATTGACCCTAAAATTTAATTGGAGGTTGTACAAAGAATTTTTACGTAATGACTTATTTAATTTTATAAGCAAAATAGTCAATAACTGAAATTATGTCGAATTAAAATTTCTAATTAAAAAAATATCATGATATTAGCATATTATTGTATAACAAATAAATAAAATATTTTGTCTAATTTAATTTTGCTTTTTTTTTTAAATATGTTCACCATATTTTAAATTTTCAAAGATGAAATTAACAAATTAAAATAAGATAGGGTTATTAGTTATTATGACAAATTAAGGAAACTATTTTACTATTAAGCCTATCTTTTTCTCCCCAAGATTAATCTATTATTGGCTGTACCTTTTAATTAATTGCAAGTATTTTTTTCTCTTTGAATTTCTATCTAAAAGGAAAAAAACTGTATAAATATTAGATCATGAGCGTCATATTTTTAGTGTCCGATTGTACGCACAACAACGATCGGACCATATAGTGCATGTGTGTGTATTATTTTTAATTATAATATATATATATATATATATATATATATATATATATATATATATATATATATATATATATATATATATATGAGACAACGAGAGAGAGAGAGAGAGAGGGAGGGGGGGCTGGGTCAACGAGAGAGAGAGAGAGAGAGAGATTCATTCCCGCAACAACTGGTTGCGGGAATGAAAAAACACCCCACTTTCCTAAATACTTTTACCCAAACACCATTTTTCAAAATAAAAATTAAAAAAACACTATATTTAAAAAGTCCCAAAGAAACATGTGTGCAGATATCACAATGTCAAACACATAATTATATTTCAGTCCCATAATGTCGAATACCGGCACCCTTATATGCCGATTTTCGACATCCCTTTTTCCTAAATAAGTTTACTATAACCCATATTTTTTAATTTCTTTCAAAATAAACCCCATTTTCAAAAAAAAAAAAAACCATTTCTCATAACATAATGCCATTTCCTTCCATTTTTACAAAATATATCACATGCACATAAATTCGGCCATAAGTGTTTTTTCATCCTAACTTGTTCTTTTCCTTTCACAATTTGTTCCAATCATGTTTTTAAGGCATAATTAATATATTTGCACCATTAATTCATCGATTTTTAATATACATACATTTCTTCCAATGCTTACATAATAGGCGTCAATTAGAGTTTTATCATTTTAAGTTTACCATAAATAATTTAGCCACACAAATTATCTTAGTTGACATCCAATTTAACTTTTATAATACTAATTTTAATTATTCAATTATTCCATGCAAATTTATGTTCATACATTTTCATAAACAATTGAAATACACTAGATAAATAGCCTAACCTTTTTTCCTTCATTCCCAAGCTATACTTCCTATTCTTTCCCTTTTCCCTTTCTTTTCCCTTCTTTCTCACTTAATTCTCCACTTAAGCTAAATTTCAAAGTAGAAAACCGCTCAATTTTCCTTTAATTTTTAACCAGTTTTCCATATATACAAGCTAACTAATTCTAACATAAATCTACAAAAATTCAACTAAATAATTACTTGGTGAAAAATTCCCTTTTCGAAATATTTTAATTTCCTTGGTCTTTCCTTTTCTAATCACTTATCTAAGGCAACGATGAAGACTAGAATTAGATTTAAGTGTGGGTTTTAGGTGGAAACCAAGTAAATTTAGAAGAGAGATAAAGCAATAATAGTGGATTTGGTGGATGAAAATTCGACCAAGAAGAAAGGAGGAAGAAGATGATCCAACTTCATGAATTTTTCACATCATTCCATCCTTATATAGATCCCCAAATGAATGACTAAGATTAGTCCAAGCACTATTTAATCCATGGGGGGTTATTAAGCCATTTGTCATCCTCCAATTGGTTCTATAATTTTTCTTGTCATGAAAATATATCCAAAAATAGGAAAAAAAAGTTATTCCTTTAGATGCGTGCAAATATTTTGGTTAAAATTAGGTCATTTTATTGATTTTTTTGATCTAGCAGTGTAATTATACCGGTCTGATAATTCACTTTTTATCTCTACTTTATTTTCATTTTTCACCTATAAAAATTCCATTTCACCATTTATAATATTTTTCCATAGTCAAATTAATTTTTAACAATCTTGGATAATTTTTTTAACCTTGATCAAACTCGGATCAACATGTGCACTATTCATGTCGAGCCTGCTGCTTATTTTTATTTTTGACTTTTAGAGTCCCCTTTTTAATCTCAATTTTAAGTCAAACGTGAAAAGCACATTTCAATTTTGGGTGATACTATTCACGGGTCAATTTCACCCATGGTCACTGAACTTAGGCCATATTACCCAAAAGTAACTGACTTATTTTTTCTAACATAAATGTCACTGAACTTAGTACCTTTTTTCATAAAAGTCATGTTCACCGGTTTCCGGCGACGATCTTGGCCGGAATGCTGACGTGGCATGCCACGTCAGCAGTCCTTTGCCGGAATGATGACGTGGCACGCCACGTCATCCGCCACGTCAGCAACCCTTGCCGAAATGATGACATGGCACGCCACGTCATCCGCCACGTCACGTGAAGATGCCACGTCAGCCGCCATGTCACCTGTTGAAATAAACAAATGAGAAAATGACACATGTCAACCCATTTGCCTTAACCAAATCCAAATTGGGTCATCCATCCAAATTGGGTCTTGCTAAGGTAATGGGCCTCCAACCTTATAAACCCATGCCACTCCCTTTCTCTTTCCAATGTGGGATATGGGAAGTTTGAGAACATGATATTTTCATGGTTTTTCTAGCTTTTTTAACCATTGAATCCATCACATTTTCATAATTTTTTTTGCTTTAACCATTTCTAATTCTTTCATGGGATGTGTATGTGATGGTTAAAGCCAAAAAAACCATGAAAATGTGATGGATTCAATGGTTAAAAAAGTAAGAAAAACCATGAAAAAAGAATAATCTTCTCAAACTTTATTTTTTCATGGTTTTTCTTGCTTTCTTAACCATTGAATCCATCACATTTTTATAATTTTTTTGGCTTTAACCATCACATACACATCCCATGAAAGAATTAGAAATGGTTAAAGCAAAAAAAATTATGAAAATGTGATGGATTCAATGGTTAAAAAAGCTAGAAAAACCATGAAAATATCATGTTCTCAAACTTCCCATATCCCACATTGGAAAGAGAAAGGGAGTGGCATGGGTTTATAAGGTTGGAGGCCCATTACCTTAGCAAGACCCAATTTGGATGGATGACCCAATTTGGATTTGGTTAAGGCAAATGGGTTGACATGTGTCATTTTCTCATTTGTTTATTTCAACAGGTGACATGGCGGCTGACGTGGCATCTTCACGTGACGTGGCGTGCCACGTCATCATTTCGGCAAGGGTTGCTGACGTGGCGGATGACGTGGCGTGCCACGTCATCATTCCGGCAAAGGACTGCTGACGTGGCATGCCACGTCAGCATTCCGGCAAAGGACTGCTGACGTGGCATGCCACGTCAGCATTCCGGCCAAGATCGTCGCCGGAAACCGGTGAACATGACTTTTATGAAAAAAGGTACTAAGTTCAGTGACATTTATGTTAGAAAAAATAAGTCAGTTACTTTTGGGTAATATGGCCTAAGTTCAGTGACCATGGGTGAAATTGACCCTACTATTCACCCTGGATTGTGCTATTTAGGGTCTGAAAAAGTACTATTCATACAGATAAACTTTTTGGTGTGTTAAAATGCATTTTCTAGTACACTTTACGAAATTTGGTTTCAAGATTGACAAGTATTACAATGAAGGACTATGAGGTCAAACACATGAATGAAATTGTGAATTACTCATAATAGCTTAATTTTGCATTAAGCCTCTGGATTATTTATATAGTTTGATAATGAAGCCAAAAATATTTATTAAAATTTATGTGATAATACATGCATAGTATATGGGTTAAAAATTTACTTTTATTCATTACCAATTTAATGATACATTTTGTTTTTATAATAATTTCTTCGTAAAATTTAAAACACAAATGAGAAAAAAAAGTGTATATTTATACAGGCATACACATATCTATCCACATATGAAACACATAAAGAGTACCTATGAAGCAAATTGGATATTTTTGAGCAGCTACGAGACACATAATTTATTTGTATTTCTCATTTTGATTAAAAAATAATCAACAGTGTTAAATGTATTTAATTTATATGAAAAATATCGGTAATTGATTCATATTCTTTATTCTCAAATTTTGAAACATGAATTAGATAAAAAAAACACGACATTGAATTTCTAGATCAATTTGAATAATTAAAATTGTTACTTGAAAAAAAAGTAAAAGAGAATAAAATGAATGAAATCCTTGAATAATGAGTTTCTTCTCACTTAACTAGAGGTATGGAGTTCGAATTTGAAAATTGAGCATATTAAAATATTAAAAAATGAGCAGTTAGCCCTCTTTGTAAGCCTACCAGGTGCAAATCTAATTAAATTCACCGGTTTAGTGAATTTCATATATTAAATGGCAAATGGATATAGAGAAATATTATTTACTACAATTTCACACTGAGTCCAAAATCTTTATTTTATATAAATCAGACTTTACATTTAGAGATTTCATTCATCCACATTTAGAGATTTCATTCTCCTCACGTGTACTTAGGGATGATTAATCCCTACCCCCATTAGTGAACCGCCTTGAATGAGCGAGGTGGTGAATAAGGAAATTTTCTCCCCGTAATCCAACTGGGGGTAGGGATAGGAAATCCCAACCCCTGGGTAGGGCGATTGGCATTGACTCTTTTTCCACCCCTGCCTCGCCCCATGATCATATTTGATTTATATTAAATTGATTTATATTTAATTTTATGATTATTAAGTTTTAAATTGTATTTAATTTTAGATTTATCAATTGTTTAAATTTATATTAATTTGATTTGCGAATGGTTTTAAATTTTTGAATTATTAAATGTTGTATTTTAATTATAATTAATTGTTAAATATTATATTTTAGTTATAATTGATTTTTTAAAAATTTAATTTTAGCTCGGGTAAGGGTGTAAAGTCCCAACCTGTACCTAGAAAAAAAATACGTGTTGAGGCCACATTTGGAGCAATAAAGTGACAACAAAGAGGATATAGAGGGTATTATGAGCAAAGACATGACCTATTTGGTAATTTAGCAATTTAACATGTATGTATATAATTAAGAAGTTTAATGTGGGGACTAAATTGAATGAATTGATAAGTGTAAAATAAGAACAAGAAAATAAAAATTTTGAGGGAGTAATGAGGAACTTCCTTTTGTGTTCACAAGTGGCCACATAAGAAGATACCACCTATCCTTCTAGAATAAAGTAAAAAGTGGATATTTAGAGAGGAAGAGGCAACTAACTATGAAAAGAACCCATTCATGGTTGGAATGCAAGCTAGAGCCAAGCTCATCATTCGAGTTCGCTCTTAGAGGCCCGCATTTAGGCTTCGAGATCGGATTAGGTTCATTTAACTTATAAATTGACTACTTCACAATAAAGATAGATCATACCCAGATTATTATTGGTAGTCAATCCATGAAGGCATATACTAATAGGCCTAAAAAAGGTAGTTGTCATGAAATCTCCATCCAACAGAACATTGAAAAATGAATCTTGATCTTTTTGATGCCTAAACGAAGATTGATGTTCGGGACATCACTTTTATTAGGCATCTTGGTTAGGTATTTATTTTATATTTGAGTTTTATTCTTAATTCCCTCACCTTTCTCACACAATGCATTTCATGATAAAAATTAAGTAAACATCCCATTCAAGTAAATAAAGTGATAAAAAGCAGTAAAGTGAACCTACATAATTATTACAAAAGCAAATCGCCTAATAATAACTGTAACACCCTTACTCCATCAAATTATATGTACGTAACCGGCAATATTGGATAAAGTTTCTGATTAAAATCATATTTATACTTTGTGACCTAAACTTCATTAATTTTTTTTTCTAAAAATTTTGGCATGATGACGGCTATATTTTTAGCCTATCCTCCTGCAAGCAAGTAATTTCCACAGCCCCTCAGGGGCATAACAATATTCACGTTCATTTATCATCCAATTACTTCAAGGAGTCTCATATGATAATCATACATAATGTATATTGAGATACTAAACTGGCTTAAATCTTTATCCATACATGCTTATACAACTTCGTAATTATTTTTACATATACATGCCAAAAAGAGTTACATACAAAATATTTACAACTAAACTATCCAAGGTCTAGCTTCAAGGTTTCTTCAGTACGCTTGCTCCGATAAATTTATGGGAACCTACACGTACGCAGTCAAATAAAACTACATGCTGAGCATTAATATGCTCAGTGGTAAATGCATATCCAAGAATTTTTCATTTAGAACAAATAATTTAAGTACACACACAAATCATAATTTAACTTGATTAATTAAACTCCAAGCTTATGAACATATACACACATATATATTTTTTTTTCTTATTTTTATTTTCTTTACCATTTATTGATTATTATACTTATTAGTGTAATTATTAATTCTTTCCTTTTTCATAATTCCTATATAATAAGCTTATACTTATTACACACCATTCTTTTATTTATTTTACTTCTTTTCTTAATCTTGCCCCTAATGTCAATCCGTTAGAAATCTTTGAACCAAATACCCAGGATATGGATCCAAGGGCCCGACAGTGGGTGACCCCAAAGGATCATAGAGCATGAACATTGTTATCTGTGAACATGTGTCATGGGGTAGACCATTATTAGGCTACCAAACCGAGTTGCCATGATTTGGACTGTGGTAAATATATCTTTATGGCTAACCAACTATATCCTGTACTATATTTCATTACCAAACAACTAAGGAAAAAACTTAATATTATTCTTTTATTCTTATATACCTCATTTCATCATTAAAACTTACTTATATATTACAACAATTTATTATATGACTTAATTACTCATTAATAATTTAAACTATATATTTTCAAGTCATGCATAATATCATGCGCACATGAACATGCTACATATCATCATAGAAAAATCTCAAAATAATATACACTTAATTATGCTTGTAAATACTTTTAACACTTATTTTCATTAAAATATCAAAATCTCATCTTGATTTTCCCTTCTCTTAATTTCGGCTAGGCTTAGGAAGTCACTTAAATTTATTAATTTAACCTTATAGTACGGCAAACTAAATCACATGTGAATTCAATTTAACCTTGCAATTAAATTTACCTTAGCAACCCTAAGGCAATATTCGGCCACCACGTCAACTTCAATTTTTGTAATCAAATTATTTAGCTATTAATTAATTAATATAAACTTATCTATAGGATTTACTTATATTAAACATGCATAATTTATATATACAACTCATAAACCAAGCTAAAACTCACAACAAATAAATGGAAAAAAAATTGGATTTATGCATGTACTAACCTTGGCTTTGTTCTTGGCTCACTAATTTTTCTTTCCTTTTCATTTGTCTTTAGAAACTCCTTCTCTTTCTTTATTCTCTACACAAGACCAGGATTTTAACTCATTAAAATCCTCCTATATTGGCTTCTTTTCATCAATAAAACATCAAAATCCACATCTACCACCCTTAATTCATCTAACTTCCCCTTTAATTTAAATTAAAACTCTAATTTTACTTACCTAGATTTCACACTTTCAACTTTAAATCTTAGTTTCTACCACTTGATTGCTCTAAACTGAAGAATAGAGGTTGTAATAGAGAAGAAGAGGGGCTGGAATTACCTTTACAACCTTTGATTTAGTGGGATGTCTTGAAGAAATTGAAGAAAATTCAAGGGAGAGGGGAAATAATGGGTTCGGCCTGCTCAAAGAGGAAGAAGATGGAAGCTGGAAAATGTTCTGTATTTCTCTGATTTTTCAGCAATTTATAGGTCCTTGGTTGGGTTGGATTTGGTCCAACCAAGCCAATCCACCCAATTAACCCAATTTTTCCATTAAAATTGCATTTATGTTACCCTAAATTATCTCTCCAACTTTCAAAGCTCAATTTTTGTTAAAAATAATTTCATCATACTTAGAATATTTAAATTAGTCTACATAAAATTTTTTGGTTCAATCGGAGTTTGTTTCTAGTCCGGCTTGCCAAAAATCAGTCCGATTAGCCTATTTTCGGTGTTACCATAAATTCAATTTTTTTTTTTCTACCAAATGATACTATACCTCATAAATGATTCAACAAAAAATTTTGATAATTTTTGGAGCTCATTTACTATTTTTAAAGGTCCAATAAAATTTAAAATCAACACAGTTACTATTTAACCCGAGTCGTGACTTTTTCGTATTTTTTGACTTTTGTAGACCTATTTGACCTCAATTTAACTTCAAATATTATTCCCGGACTCGTGATGACTAGTATTTTTCGATGGTTGAATAAAATATTTTTCTATTTTTGGACATATTTATAACTCAGTATACTATTCACCATCGAAAAATACTATTCATGACTGCCGGGACTGTAAGTCCATTATAATAACAATAGAAAAATATATATACATAATCGAGATATTCATTTGGATTGAAAATGTTTGGTCCCTCATGCATGTTTTACGAAAAAAAATCTTTTTATTATATTATATGGATTTGGGCTAAAAATTGGACATTGTTTCAAGCTTTAAAGAAAAACTCAATTAATTTAATAGCAAATATTTTAAATGCTTTTTTCTTTTAATGTGCACAAAGCCTTTTTTTTACTAATTATTACATTTTTAAAATAATAATACATCAAAAAAATCAAATAAATAAATAATCACAAAATAAATAATAACCAAATAAAGCCAAAACAATATATGACCGATAAAAAGAAGTGGTTGATCGAGGAATTCGAGTTGATTGAGAATGGTGGATCAGCTTAGAAGCATGATTTCTCATGCAAAATCCACATAACATCCTCCAAGGCCAAAAATATCAAATACTCGAAAAAGCCACAAAAAAGAAGACAAATGAATTAATATTTAAAATAATATAATAAAAATAATTACAAATTCAACTATATAAAAAGAATGAGATTGAATGCATAAGCACATCATATAGGGTTAAAATCATATAAATTAATGCACAAATATTATGTAAATTAGATAAATGGCATAAAATTACATAAAATACATGAGACACACAAAAATACCCTAAAATATAGCTAGAGATGCCCAAAACCAAGCGAGGAAAGCCCACAACAAGGTGAGGAAAGGGAAGAGCACTACAAGAAAATTCTAAAATAGTAACAGAAAATAGTAGTGAAAATTGTTGATTTTCCATTGTCATTCAAAATTAGCAACGAAAAAATTAGTTGCAAATTTGACAGTTGCTATTTTTAGCAATGAAAATGATTTCTGTTGCTAAATTTAGCAATGAAATTTGAATTCCGTTGCAAAATTCAATCATGAATTGATCAAAATTAGCAACAAAATTAGTAATTTCGTTGGTAAATTCAGCCATAATTATTAAAAAAATGTGATGGAATTTCATCGCTATTCCATCACTAAAATATTGTTGATTTTTTACACAAAATTACTTTTAGTTTTTCAATGTCAACATTTCATTACTTCTTACTGGCAATAGCTGTAGATTAAACCAGACTTGCATATTAGCTGGTCATAACAAATTAATATCATCCAAATGAATAGATAAGACAAGGCTAATTAACATTATTATTAGGATATCTAAAAAAGTAGAAGAAATATTTTATTTATATAACCATATTCTAAAGTAAGGTGCAGAGTAGTAGTTTATTAATTAGCAGTAAGTTGATATCTAAAAATATAGAAGAAATATTTTATTAATATGAATGAATGAATTAATTAATTAACTAGTAATGCAGAGTAGAATTCCATTAAAAATTAGTTTATCAAATGAAAATTATTTAACTCGTTACAAGAAAAACTATATTTTTATCAATGCTAGGCCAAATAGCTGCAAAAAAAAGGTCAAACATAAATTTTTCATGCTTAAATAAAATTAACTTTTCAAAAACTACCTAGTGAATTAAAAATTAGCCAAACTATTAATTTTCATAACCAACCTACAAAAATTTATGGAAATTCTAGCTTAAACTTGGTTGGTGAAAAGATTTAGAAAACTAAATCCATTATCAGTTGCTAATGGACATGATATAATTGTAGACATCAAATTGGACCAGAAAAAGCAAAATCAATATAAAACCAATGTTATGTAATAAATTTATCTAACTCAATAATACATTATATTAATTAACATATTATTGTTAATGGTACATTAATGTTCCAGTCCAACACCTAATAGTCTAATAGAATACTCCAGGGCAATGGCTAGCCAAGATTTTAAACAAGTCTGCTATCTCCACCAAGGGAACCATGATGCAAAATATTATCATCAAACAATTTATTTTAATATATATTTTCTTTTAATTACATTTAATGTAAATTTAGGATATTGACAAAAATAGGTATAATATTCAAAAGATGCCAACAATTCAAATCCATGTAGTTCACTCAAGTGAATATTAAAAATATACCTCAAATTTGTGGAAGCTTGCTAACAAAGTCATTTGAGACATGGAGATCAAGTTGAAGTATGTTACGGTCCTTGCTTCCAAACAAAGTCAAATGAAATAAGTTCAAAGCAAAAGATCATCTCAAACTTGTCAGATGTATTTGACCAACAATGCATATTGTAGACAACCTTAAATAGAGTAAACTGTATATTTCAACAAATGCTACAAAATCCAATTTTAGACCATATCTCTAATTTAATATTTAAAATAATTTATTGAAAAGAGAGTACATTATGGATGGCTTTGCTCCTTGTAAGCATTTAGATTAAGGAGTCCTAGCAAGTGTCGATAATTTCATAAGTACCAAAACCAAATATATGAGTGATCTCGGTATTATGATAAATTTTCATAAATTTTTACTGGATATGTAAGAAAGGCTTATCATTCAGCAGCAAAGAGAGTAAATATCGTACCCCTCGGCACCAGCTGCTATAAATGGAGCAATAAGTATATTTGCTTTTTTTAAGACTTCAACAGCTTCAGGTGTACAGGGCATGTTTGAATGTGCAACAACTGACATGCCTATATTCTAAATTAGAAAGAAACCATAGAAATAAATCTACACAAACTTTGAATTTTCTTTATGTACAGAAGCTCTGCTAATAAGCAGAGAAAATACAAGAGAAGAAGATGAGAAATATTTTCTCTATATTCTCTTAAAAATGTTACAACCATTACAATTTAAATAAGAGAAAAAATAACTAAATTCCCTATACAGCTTAGCAAAGCTCTCACACAAAAGGAATGATACTAGACATGAAATAAAGGAAGAAACATAAAATAAGGGAACTAACAAAAAACTGAAAGGGAATGGTTATATACAGGGAATATACAAAAGTTTGGGTACTTTATCAGCCCCCTCAAGTTGGAGCAGAGGGTAATCATGCCCAATTTGGATAGTAGAGAAAAGAAGGTTGTTGGAGGAGAGATCGAGATCGAGATTCACGAAAAAATGAACTAGGATAAAAATGAAAATAGCAACAAAATTTTATTTCAGTTGCTAAAATAGCAACTGAATGTTATTTCGGTTGCTATTTTAGCAATGAAAAATACATTCCGTTGCTATTTTAGCAACCGAAAACAAATTCCATTGCTATTTTAGCAAGTAATAAAATAGTAACAAAATATAATTTTCGTTGCTATTTTAGCAATGGAAAACCGATTCTATTGCTATTTTAACAACATAAAAATTTTTCATTGCTATTTTGAAATCGAATTGCTTTAAGGTTGGTTATTTAGCAACAAAATTATTTTAATTGAATTCCGTTGCTAAATAAGCAACCTTAAAGCAATTCAATTTTGAAATAGTAATGGAAATGACATTCCATTGCTAAGTTAGCAATGAAATTTTCTTTTCGTTGCTAATTTTCATTCCAAAATTTTTACGCCATCTTCTGATGCCTTATTTAGCAACGGTATAAGCATTCCATTGCTAATTTTCGTTGCTTTATTTTGGTGCTAAAAATTCCCTCCATTTTTAGAGATTGAAGATAACCAATTTGAATTCCGTTGCTAAATGTAAAAACTTTAACCAAAAATAGCAACAAAATTTAATTTCCTTTGCTAAATAGCTTCAAAATTTGAATTTCGTTGCTAAATTAGCAATAGACATTTTTTCATTGTTATTTTGACATTTTCTTATGGTGGAGGAGATAAGCTCGCGATGTCTCGTTTGTCAATTGATCGGGTCATTTTTCTGTCTGTCACCTCTGTATAGAACAAGTTCTAGAATTCTTATGGCAAAAATATTGAAAAATCTCACATAATATTTTCACCCTAAACATGCAATTTCTAAGCTCTAAATCATGCTAAGATAAAGTTATAACATCAAATCATGCATAAAAAATATTAAAACCGTAAATTAATAGAAATAAGAGAATAAAATACAAGATTCACATTTTACAACTATGGAGGAATCCATCACTTAATCATTTCTCTAACATGCTTTATGATCTAGAATTACATACTAACCAAGTTTAATCATGCCTATTACACAAACACAACATTTAAACATGTGATAATTGCACTAAACAATCACATAATTATGCAAGATAATTGGTAGAGAGAGAAAACTTGAATGAGCCTATAATATTATCCTCAGGAGATATTATAACTCTAAAATTCTTGTAGTCCAAATCTTCACTCTGATTTGTGATTTTTATTTTTCAAAAAAATGCCCAGAAATTTGTTGTGTTTTAATCAAAAGATTGCTAGAGCAAAAATTTAGAGAGAGAAAGAAAATTAAATTTTCTTTTTCTCCAAGGTGGCTTTGTAAAAAGTGATTCCTCCCCCTCTAAACCTTATATTCTTAAGTTTTATATCTAGGTTAAATTTGGGGTTGGATTTCCATCTTTAACTTCCCAACCAAATCTGTAACTAACCTTTTTGAATTCTAAAAATGTGGGAATTCTGGATTTTGAGCTACAGAGGGGAGTCCCTCAGCATAAAATCCTAGAATTCCCAAAATGCCCTTAATTTGACCTATGTAGGAGAAAGGGAGCCACAAATAAGCATCCTTCATGTGATTAATTATCACCTTTAAAGGCCCAAATCAAAATTTTTAATATACTTTTGTTAAATTATTTTGAAAATCAAAGAAACTTTAAAGCAAACGCGAGAAATTCACAATCAGAGCTTCGAGATTCAAACTTATTGGCAGTAATATACTATTTTCTCATCATCAAATAATCCTGATATAGGCTGCCTTGGGTTATGATGTCTTCAACTGCCTTTAATTTTTGGGATCTGGTGCACTGGTGCCAAAGTGAGCCAAAATTTAAAGTAAAAGAAAAAAATGCATACCTGAGAAAGCAAATCTCTTGGTTGATTAAAACATGTACCTTTTTTTAAGGTAGTGAGTTTCTGGGTTGATTGGGTATTTATCATCAGTTTATCGATGTGTTAATCCTAGTTTAGATAGTTAACATCAATTTATCGATGTGTTAACCCTGGTTCGGATAGTTAACATTAGTTTATGGATGTGTTAATCCTTGTTAGCTATCTAATTAGCGCTCGAAGCATGAAAAATTGAGACCAGTTGACTAACTCTGATTAATGCTTGGGGTATCCAAAATTAGGTTGTTTGAATGCATCTAATTAGCGTTTAGGGTATGCAGAATTGAGATGACTTGATATGAACCGATTAGCGCCTAGGGCATGCAAAATCAGTGTTGTTTGATTGCATTTGATTAGTGTTTAGAGTATGTAGAATTGAGACGACTTGATAGGAACTGATTAGCATAAGGTTGTTTGTCCTACAAGATCAAATAAGTTTTGAGTAGGGTTTCATTGTTGTCAATTCTGAACCGGCCTTTGTGTTGGTTGGTATTTCTAGAGGGTGCACTATCTCTTCTTATATAGATACTCTATTGTGGAGTTTTCTAGCATACATACATTTATGAGGAGTCATTGTGATGCTAGAAGCCTTTCTAGCTAACTTCTCAATGACTAAGTTACCACTTTGCAAATTGGCATTAATGTAAGGAAACCATCATTGCCTAAGGATATTGATATGCTTGATCTCACTTATCATTCTTCCAAAATTAGTGTTGTCACTAGGCTTTCACCTCTTGTTTGATAGTTCTTTTATATGTATCACTTTTATTTTAATTTGTTTAGGTAACTTTCTATGAGGAGGATGGATATTTGCATTTCTCACTATTTAAATACCTATTGTGATGAAAGATTTAGTATTAGTGCTCTGTTAATTTGATTTTAATTTGTCGAATTTTTTATTTATTTTGTTCATTATCTTTGTCTCATCATGGTGTGGTAATTACAAGTATTTTTATTAATTTCATGAGCATCTCTTGTCATTCATTATATTTCCTTTTCATTTTAGACATAAAGAACATAATAAAAATAAAGCATGAAATAAGATAATTGCATAAATTATATACAAACTCTATTTTTATATACATCAAAGTATTTAGATAAAATTTTCAAAACTGCTTAAATACAATAAATGAATCACTGTGAGGGCCCCAATCTTGGTACTATATGATAGGCTAGTTGTTATGGAGGTATAGGAGCTGGCGACTTAGGAAGCTTGGCTTGTATCTCCTACCTATGGTGCCAAAGGAAGTTGAACATCATCTAGCCTAAATTTAAAACAAAATCTAAATAATGCTACTGTCAAAGATGCAGAACTTTGCTAACCGCTCCAACCCTTGGCCAACCTCAATGATGGCCTTAAATACTGCTAAAGGTACCTCATTACGTTGCCTCTCAGATATCTAATATATCTTTTCAATTGCTCATCAATCATCCACTATGGCTTATCTGTTTCTGGGAACCCCTCCCATTTGAGATGGTCTTCTACTCTCTAATTGGGTGAAGGAGTCATCCATTACTTATAAGGAACTATCGAATATTTGGCTTGCTGTAACCATATCAGATTTGAGGCCCTATACCTCTATATGTAAATTTTATATAGTCATCGATAATGTTTGTAGAGACTATATTGCTTTGAGTATCGCTTATAATGTATACTCTTAGCATTTATTGGCATCCTCCAATACTACCAATCTCTTTGAAATGTCATTTGATGGAGAAACTGAAGGTGAATGCGCTGGCAGTACAGACGAAGATGGCAGAGTAAGTGGTGAAAGAGCTGAAGACGTGGATATCCTTGGATGTCTATAAGGAGATAACCTCTCTATCCTTCTGAATGACGATCATTGATGTCTAATGAGTGATCTGGCATGAGTTGGTGGTTTGGGTGACCTATCTAGAAGGTTCTATAGATTTATCCATATATCAAACTCATAATCTAAATCCATCCCTGCCCTCTAAGGTCTCTGTGGTTCATCTGTCTGGCCTGCCTGATCCTCCTATGGCTCATCTGCCTGACCTATCTCCTATAATGGCTCATTTACTTGATCGAGCCGATCCTCATGTGGCTCATCTTGCCTATCCTTATCCATGGGTTCCTTTGGTACTATAGGGTTGAGATCGTACGTCTATTTGGTCTTTGGTATAGTCAGTAGCCTATACTTTTCCTCTCATCCATCGATCGGATCCACCATCTTTATGGTGACTGCTGCATGCAAGTTAATATGGATGCTCTCTAGAATGGGTTTACCAAACTTGCTCTCGTCTGTCCCCAGTAACCGTAGCAGTTGAGTGATGACACCTTTTGTGCATATCTAGCTAATAGACTGAGTGGTTATTTTGACCAGTGATGCAACGATCTCATATGTGATGTCCACATGTTTGCTCTCCTACATCCCCCATAAACTGGTGAAGTCAGTCAAATTAATTGCTTTTGGGCTACCTATACATCTTAAGTAAGATCCTGATAGCACCCTCTAAATATACCAGTAGATCTGGGTGGTCAACATGGTAATCTTTGTAGTATTCGCCCAGTAGATAGCACCCAGTAGCATCATTGCTCTCTATCTATCTCATTCTATCATCTTAGAGGGTGTGACCACATTAGGACCAATCAGTATACCTATAGCCTATATAAACCTACGATGTGTGATGCTATAGTGTATGCCCAGTGTTCGAAACTAGACTACCCCCATATTGCATATTTGAACTCTGATAACCTCTATACTGTAATGTGGCCAGGACACCTCTTGAGTCATGTCAAGATAAGTCCTGAAGGCTAGGGCGAGGAACTCCCATCCAACCTACCCTGGCTAAAAGTTCATCAAGCTTTTCTAATAATCCAAAGTCCTATAGAAACTGCTTAGATATGAACAACTGGATCTGTACTGCACCTGTAATAAGGCTCTATATCTGGCAGCCTATTAGGGTTCATATAGGATGGCATCAATTGAGATGGCTATACATGTGCGATCCTGTGAGGCATCCTATAAGAAAAAGGCTACATGTTAGTTTTTAGGCTTGCCTTGGTTCACAAGTGAGCTAATATATTAAAATTTACAAGAATTTTGATAGCATTTTAGCTATAAGACAAATAGCCAACTTGCATGTATGATGCACATTAAAGCCATCTTTCGATTCTGAATTCACTTTTGGAGGCCCACTTTTAGGGTCTAATATCGAATGAGGCTCACTTAACTCATAAAATTAACTACTTCACAATAAAAGGGGTCAAGCCTAAATTATTATTGGTATTCAACCCTTGAAGGCATCTACTAATGGGCTTAAAGAAGTAGGTGTCATAGAGTCACCACCCAATAGAAGGTTGGAAAAGAAATCTCAACCTTTTGATGCCTAAATAGAGATTAGTGTTCAAGACATCACTCTTATTAATCACCTTGATTAGGTGTTGTTTTATAATTAGGTTTTAAATATTAATCCACTCTCCTCTCTCACACAACATATTTGTGATAAAGATCAAATAAACATCCTAATCAAATAAAGAAAGCGACAAATAAATAAAATAGAATAAAATTCTACTTAAGTTATTACATAACCAAATTGTCCTTAACAAAATAATATACAAAACAAAATGGCATACATAAAACGGGGAGTCAATTGAATTGGGAACCTTGGTTTCCTCATGCACATTTCACAAAAAGCTTTTATTATATTATGTGAATTCGAGCTAAAAAATTAGACATTGATCTATATTTATTAAAGAAAATCCAATTAATTAGTAAAAATGATTTAAGTGAAATTTTATCATTTAAAGTGCAAAAATCATTTATTACTACCTATTACATCCCCAAATAAATCCAAATAAAGAAATAATAAATAAAATAAATAAAAACAATAAATAAAATAAAATAAAATAAGTAAAAGAGAATTAATATATTCCATGGGAATTTTCCAAAGTAGTCAGCCTCTCAAATTCCAAAACTCGATTCAGTAAAGATTAAAATACTCACAAAACAACAAAGAAAATAAATGGTTAGTAATGTAATAACACAAAATAAATAATAAATATTGAAAGTAATTAATTTTGGACTAAAAAAATAGAATGCTAAATATACTAGAAAAAAAGGAAAATGACATTAAAAAATGATTAGCATGCAAGAAAATTTATGTATGCAAAATAACAAATAAAACAAACCTAAAAGGCTAAATAAAAGGCCATGAATGGCCAACATGTAAGACAAATGACCAAACATAAGAGAACGACAGGACGGAAAGAAGCCCTATAGCGTCCTATCTGTTGGCATGATGGACAGGCATCCATGAAGGCTTCTTCTCATCCATTGCATGATACACAAATAGAAATGCATCAAACAAGCAAAAACTCAAATAAAAAATCATTCTTAATTTAATCATGAATAATTTATGTCCTAATCATGCCAAATCTAACTATGATAATCAAATACATATTTAAAACATGTCAAATAATTTATTAATCATAAAATACAGAATTTTGATAAAGAAAACTAATTATGCATCAATGGTGAAAAATCCTAAAATATGCCATTCTATAGGGGTGAGCATGGACCAGTTAACTAGTCCATGAGCAAAAAAATTAACCAGTCCATTAATATCGATTTTTCAAAATTACTAACTATTAACCAGTCCGTTACATTGGATTAATCAGTTCATCGATTTTGATTTTTCGATTTGGTTAACCAATATTTTTTGGTTAACCATTAAAATTTATATAACAAATTAGACATAGTTAATTCAATTTTCAATGTGTAAAGTAATTTAATATAAAAAATTATGAAACAAATATAATTTACTAGTCAAAATTCATGTTCTATAAATTAATAACTAATATTATAAAATATATATGATATTTATTAAAAATTACTATATTTGATTCTAAGTAAAAAAATGGATAATTTTAAATATTATAATATAAACTCTAAAATATAAGAAAATGTAATTAAATGCTATTAAGTAAAATATGAATACCAATATATGATAAAAAAATATATAAAAGTTAATTGGATACTATATATAAATATTACTATATGATTAAAGAGAATGATATAATATAAATTTAATTAAAACTATTATATAAATTTTATAGGAAAATATAAAAAATTAAGGTATAAAAATAAATAAATAAATATATATGAACCGGTTAACCATGGACTAACGGTTAACCGGTACTTAAAAATCTAAATCATAACCATTAACCAAAAATTTAAAAATTAAAAATCGTAATTGAGTCCGTAGAATCGGTTAGCCGTAAAATTCGATTCGATTTCGGATCGATTTTATGATTTATCATATTTTCGATTTTTTTTGCTCACCCCTACCATTCTACATATTTTAACTACATTCATATAATCATGAAAAAAATATTGAAATAACATTTAATTAAAATAATTATGGCCTAAAAATAAGAATAAAAATGCAATACTTCTACATAATTGACATAATCATAGGATAGACAACATCAATTAAAGACATGCTTTCATGGTATAAAAAATAAAAAAAAACAAATAAACAACATTTTCACATAATAAATTAACGTTCTACATGACAATTAATTGAAATAAAAAATAGAATAGAAGCCCAAAATATTATCCCGAGTTGCTCTTTAGAGGGCTAGAGAATTATGCTTCAAGTTCCTTTCCAATTGATCTCCACAATTGATAAAAAAATAATAATAAAAATATTTTGATGTTATGAAAAGATGTAAAGAAGTCTTTTTATTCTTAAGAGATAAAAATTAATTTTTTATTCTCAAGAATTAATGGCTGCCTTTCCCAAGTTTTTCAAGAAAATCAAAATTTTTCTTAGCCACCAAAGAAAGGGAAAGAAGAAGAAGAAAGTCCCCCTTAAAACTCTAGGATTTTTCTATTTATTTTGGGGAGTCAATGAGTCCCCTTCAAACTCTCATTTATAGGATTTTAATCCCTTTAAACTTCTATTTTTAAGGCTTAAATTCCTAATTTAATCCCCAAAGATTGGATTAGATTTGAGATAAAAATCCTCCAAAAAATCCCCCTTTTCTAGCCCAAAAAACATAGGAAGAAAATTAGAAAATCGAGTGCTGGACAGTAAACCCTTTCGTCATGATGGACGGATAGCCTGTCTATCATGTTGGATAGGAGAGACAAATAGGCAAGGCATTTGTCAATAGAAAAGTGTGATTTTTTTTGCCATTAAAAGCTCGTTTTAACCCTATAAATCACAATGAGACAAAGCTCAATAAAAAACCTTAAAAACTTTGTGAAAATCAAGGATAAAAATCAAAAGTTTTCATTTTTTATTCGTAATACGAATGATATTTTCTTATTGAGTAATTCTAATTTGGACTGCCTCAGAACCCGATGTCTACAGCATGGAAATATGCGCTAGGTGCCATAACATAACAAACAACATCTTAAGCCCATTATCGGGCATTCTAGCAAACATGCATGATAACAATATATAATGGTTATCTTATGTTTTACAAGAATTTTAGCAAAATTTCGGTAGCATTTTAGCTAGGGATATGACTGCCTCCTGCACAAAAAGATAATTTACAACATAGGCCATCATGGCCACTGAACAACATAATACAACTTATATAAAATTACAACATGTGTGTGAAGGTGTAACTTATTTGGGTCACAACCAATCCTTGAATACCTTGAAATATAGCATCCCATAGAGCTGCCTGCTGAGGTAGGGGTGAGGCCAAGGATGATGATACACCAGGATGACCATAAGCCCATGTTGGAAAATGGGAAAGTCCTGCATGCCTTGTGGCGTGATCGACTCATAATGGGCCTCTTTTGCAAAATAGTCCGTGAAGGGAATCTCTTCCTCCTCTCTGAGCCCTGGACCCAGAACATCCTCTATATGCTGATCATTACCTAGCTCTTGCTCAGGATGTGGAGGTTGTGGCTCATATGTTGGCATATTTGGTAGCTATGGCTCATGGTCGGGTATCCCTCTGCCCTGCTAGAGGGTTGTATCCATCTCCTCCAGCATCATCAATCTAATACAATCGGGGTGCAACATCATCCTTTTTGGCCATGCGCATATCATATGATGTCTCCCTGTTTAAATATATACCCTCTCCAGTAGATGGTCCTATCCAAGCCTTTGGCATGCCCTCGGCTAGGAGCAAACTATTAACCAAGCCCTCGATAATAGTAGCATCACCTGGATTACACCATGTTAAACGTATGCGCTCTAGGATGGTGCAAGTCAAGTCTCTCTACCTGCCTACCATTATGCTCTACAAACTATACGTCTTTGCCACCATAATGGAATCCGGATTGCCTGGCCTCCCTAAGTAAGAACAAGAAAGGAATTTATGCAAATATTGTAGCAGCTGTGATAGTAGCAGGGTGGACTTCATCATCCTCCTTGCATACGAGACCCTTAGTCGTGTAATTTCTTCCCATATCTCAGTTGTGGCAGGCCTTTCAGGCCTTATTACCCCCCACCTATGGGCAATCCTAGAATTTGGGCAAATCGCCTATGTGTTATAGTCACTTTCTGTCCCTAGATGTAATAAGAAATAACCCTTTCCACATCATTTAACCTTTAGCGCCCCAAGTACCTGAAGGTAGCTAAAAATTATCTTGTCATCTCCGGATAAGTCTGATAGGCCCCTGTATAAAAGTGAGTCCATCCAGCTCTCGCTATCAACTCATTAGCTTCATCTATTAACCCCAGTTATATCAATAAGTGCTTAAACATAAATCGGATAGGTAACATATGTGTCTCTCCTAATGCTTTGTAACGTTCACCTTATTCAAGTGTCGTCCATATGGGATACTGGGGATCCATATCCTGCACAAATTAAAGTTTCACAATTAATCATAGTGTACTGTTTAAAGGTATTGCTCAATATTATAGCATTTTGTGACTAAATTTTGGCAACATAATGACTTAAAAAACTAGGCCCCAATCTTGTATAAAACTTGTTCACAAAGCTATAATAGCTAATCAATATCTCATTCTTCCTAACCAGTCACCGAGTATCTAGCAATCATGCCAAAATTCTCATAAAAGAAACATGTATATTCAATAACTAAGCCCAACCATTGAAAATGATTATGTTACCATTAGCTTGCACGTATCTTTTTTGCCTTTTTTTACCATTATATTTATCTACACACGAGCACCTAGCACTGATGTATATACTCTTTTCAAAGAATGAGCCTAATTTAGTTTAAAACATGTAAACTTCATTATTCCCTCTATCTATTTCTTTTATCTAATCACCATTTACAAGTCATGCATGTTCTCTCACCATTACCATGCATATATATTTTTTTAGTTATTTATTATTGCTCCAATAGAGAAAGAAAGTCCTATATATGCTTTCTATTATTTCACATTCTTTACATACCTTATATATACAATGAGCATAACTATACATACATACATACATACATATACATATACATATATATATATATATATATATATATATATATATATATATATATATATATACTAATATTATTTTTGTTACCATTGCATTATTATTCTCATATACACATCCTATGTTACACACATATGTTCATCTACATGTTTTTATTTTTAATTTCATACAAAGTGCGCATGCTACCTATATACATAATTTTGCTAAAGCAAACCAATAAATTACACCGTATAACTATGTATATAATTAACTAATAAGTGCAGTAACTGAACCATGCACTTCGATTCAAAATTTTTCAAAACAAAATTAAAACAATCACTAACAGTTCATCTTTCATATTCACAACAACTCATAAAGCCAATCTCATACGATTTCAAACTCATTTTCGTCATAAAAAAAGGTGAAAAGATTGTGAGCATACCTTTTTTGCTTATGAAGTAAAACTTGATGAAAACTTGTGAAATTAGTGTCTAAATGTGCAAAATCGAAAAACCCAGTGATGTGCCGGATTGAAATTACAAAATGATTTTTGTAGGGTGAAAAAAGATCAAAAAATTGAGAGAACCTTTTGGAATCGTTGAAGGAGAAGAGAAAGAAGAAAGAAAGAAGAAGAAAAGGAAAAGAAACCAATTGCATTTATATTTGAGGGAGTGTACTAGCCGTACCTTCCTTGTGAAAAGGATTGTATGGCAGTACCTTCCTTGTGCAAGGTCATACGTTATAGGTGCAAAGGTGTACATTTAAAAAAAATCCAAGTCTGAAAAGTTTTTGAATATGGAATGCTCCCTTGCATGTAAAATGCTATGTGAATATTGATTTTACATGGGTTTTGACCTAAATTCATTCAAAATAACCCTAATTTTTCAAAATAACTCTAAAAATTTACATTTTATTACCTTAACCAAGAAAAATTATTTTATTTACATGAGACCATATTACATTGGTTTTTATTAACAATATATACTTTATTATTTTCACATTGATCATTCATTTATGCTTATTTTCCTTTTTATTGCACGCCTGATATTGAAACCATCACTTATTTGGTGTATACCTTTTTTCTTTTTTTTTCTTTCTTTTTTTCATTCCTTTATATTTTCATGACCATTTTTTTGTTTTCACTCTCTTTGTGTACGTGTAAAATATACTTCCTGAAGCACCTAAGTTATTTGATAAAAGATATGGCTTTAAATTGAGAACCGCCTTTAAATTATGAAATCCTAAAATAAAAAACTACAAAATGTGCTGCTGTAAGCATGCATGGCCTCGTTAAGTTATGCAAGATGAGGTGTATGACATGAAATGCTATTTTTGCTATTCATTTTCACTAGGTGGTAAATGGGATGAATGTATGGGTGTGCATTCTAAATGTACGGCCGTACAGATTGACTTATAAGTAGGTCTTCCAATTTTTCAGCTAGCTTTGTTTTCCATTTGATATTGCTTCATTTTTCACTCCTCTTTCCTATTTGCATCTTTAATTGCATTCCTTCGTACCTCTTTCTTGTCAACATGAATTCATTTTTTGAGCGTCTTGCTTTATTATTAAATGAGTGCTCTACTTGGGATAACCCCATTCTATCCTCTTATTCCAACTTGAGATTCCTTCAGAGAGTAGAATTGGATGTGTATCTACTAGCAGCTTTGACTCATTATTGGGACCTTTGCTTTCATGTATTTTTCTTCAACAATGTAGAAATTTTTCCTCTTTATGAGGAGTTTACTGCCATCCTAAATGTCCCTTTCACCCCAGGTACCTTTCCATTTGTACCAAATTGTGTGCCTAACTATCCACGAGAAGCCATTCGTGCCTTGGGGATCCATCGTTCTAACGTATGAGTCCTTGCTAAACTTTCTGAGCTTGTAATGCTATACCTGCTATACGATAGTTTTTATTACTTCAATAGTAATAAAACCTATGCTGTGGGTTCTACCTTTTTTATATGTTTGGCTCATTACTTGTGCATCATTAGCATGGATGGCATCCTAGGAGAGTATCGACTATTTGATGTTGTTAATTGCATTTGTGAAGGGTTCAACCCATTTTCCATAAGTCTGGTGTAGACCTTGCTTGAGTTGGATGTAGTTCATGTCGACCCTACCACCATATTCATCTGTAGCCCACTCCTGCTCTAGGTATCTATAGTCATTTATTTTAAGGTAGTGCAACTTTTATAGGTTTTCTCACTAGTTTTTCTTTGCGGGACATACACTTTTTTTACAGATTTTCATATGGGCCTGTGCTTAATTTTTACCTGAGACTGATGCCAAACCACCCCAACGACTTTTTTCTCTTTTTTTTTTCTTTCCACTTATTTTTTAAGATGTGTTATTTTTTCTTTTTTTTATTTAGATTTGGTTACAGGAAAAACTTAAAATGTTGGTCAAACCCCCGCCCTGTGTCATAGATGCATACTCCTTGAGGTTCTTTGGTGCACGTATGTAATGGTACTGGATTGGTTTTGTAGAGAAAGGTATCGTGTGGCTAAGTTCGGTGCTAAAATGGAGGGTAATCTTTATATGCCTCTGGATTCGGGTCAAGTATGTAACTCTAGATGGAAGCTTAGGGTGTGTGCCTTCTTATAGCCTTTATCAAGCAACTTTTTATATTATCGTTCATTGCACTCATTAGTTTGGCCTTAGATAGGAGATAATAAGTGCACACCTAAAATTTGAGGGAGGGGACCTCTCTAAACCTTTTATCATAGGATATCATTATCTTTAGAGGCATTTACCTATGAGGATTAACATTCCATTGGCAACTAACATTCCATTGGTAAGCTTTTGTGACTTTAAAACCAGTCCTGAGTATTGCTTATGGGTTATAGAGGCACCAGATACTAAAGCAGTCCTCCTTAGGTGTCCAGGCAAAGGAGGCCCAATCAGGAGTGGTGCTAGCTGAGGGGTTCCTCAGAGAGAGAGTGTTCACTGGTATTGTTTTTATTTCTTTTCCTTTTCTTTTGGCATGTATCATATTTGCAGCTATGTCTATTGGGACAAGTACTCTCTTTTTTTTGCTTTGCTGGTATGTGTGTTTTCAGGGTTTGATATTTTATGTTATGAATAAATAAGACATTTTGTTTCATGTTAATCATAGCTTAAAACTTTGATTATTAGTGCATGTTCACATGATCACAATGATGTAATGATGATAATCATGATGTGACAATTAACTACATAATCCCACTTCCATTTAATCTTGGGTAACAACATCTTAAATGCATTCAACTCCTGTAGCCAATCAACCTTTGTAAGTTTTCTTGATTGGCCATTTTCTCTTAAATTTTAATTTTTGCCTAAGGTGCCTTTTTTGATTTCACCTCAGCAAGGGATCTAATTTTAGCAAGGTTGTCTCTTTTCAATTTTTAACTTGTAGGGTATTTTTTCATTCCCTTTTTAGCTACAGAACCTTTTTAGCCTATCAATATTGATCGGCTCCTTAAATTAGTTTTCATCACCGTCCGTGAGGATAACAGCTCCTTCGAAAAGTAATTTCTTCAAAATGAAGGAACCTTTCTATTTCGGCCTGAACTTCTTTTTGTAGCCAGGTAAATCAGGTCTCATCTGCTTGAATACTGAATCCTTTTCTTTTAAGTGATGGCCTTTCACCTTTTTCCTAAAGGACTGTGCTAGGCTTTTATGATACAACTGGTTACGGTAATAAGCCTTCATCCGGTTCTCATCCAATAGGTTTAACTATACCATTTTATGTTCTACCTATTTCATCTTTGGCAACTTAGACTTTAACACTACCTTTAGGGATTACAATTCAATTTTTACTGGCAGTACCGCCTCTAAGCCATACACAAAAGAAAAAAGGTGTAGCCTTGGTGAAAGTTCTAATAGTGGTTCTGTACCTTCAAAGCATAACGGTAATTTCTTAGCCCAATCCTTATATATTTATACTATCTTGGATAAAATCTTTTTCAAATTCTTATTAGCAACCTCAACCACCCCGTTTGCTTAAAGATGGTATGGTGATGACTTGTGATGATGAATTCTATATTTTTGCAATACATGCCTGGCTTTCATTTGAAATTAAACCTCATTATTTGAAATAAACTATGATTAACATGAAACAAAATGTCCCTTGCCCCTAATCTTTTGAAGGATTCGGCTTTTGCCCATTTGGTAAAGTAATAAATAGCAAATACAATGTATCTATGGTCGTTAGAAGCCATTAGGTGGATTTCTCCGATGATGTCTATTCCCGAGGATGAGAAAGGCCAAGGTGAGGATAGGTTACATAACTTTGACATAGGAAAATGACTTAAGTTGGCATATTGTTGGGATTGATGACACATCTTCACATATTTGGAGCAATCTGCATCCATGGTCAGCCAAAAGAATTCTTATCATATGATCTCCGTGGCTAGCATTAACCCATTTATATGAGTGTTGTATACCCCTACATGAGTTTATTCCATGATTTTCTTCACCTTTCTTTCATCCAAGCATCGTAGTTGAATGCCATCAGCTTGTCTTTTGTATAAAATTCCCTCTACACTAATAAACTGGCTAGACAACTTTTGAATTATCTTTTAATCTTTCTCTATTGCTTCATTGAGGAACTTGGATGTTTCCAAATAATTTTGGACATTATAGTACCAGGGTTTGCCATGGAGTCCATCTAAGCTCATAAGATTCTCACTTTTGAAGCAAGGCTTGGTTGAGTTGGTGACTATTATTGACATCGTAACTATCCCTTCTAGGTTATCCCATATTGACACCAAAGTTACCAAGGTATCTATCAATTGATTCTCATCTCTTGGTATATGATGGAGGTGCATCTCTTAAACTATCAGCTTAATATCCTCAAATATTCCATATAGGGCATTAGTCTTTCTTCTTTGATGGACCATTAACCCTTGGATTGATGGATTGCCAAGGATTAATCCCCGAATATCTCAATAGTCTTTGCCTCCAATGCAACTAAGGCCTCCATCCCATATATGCAAGCTTCATACTCGACCTCATTAGTGGTCATTTTAAATCCTAACTTCTTGGCTAGAGGGAGTTTTTCACCATCGGGTTTAATGAGGGTGACTTCTACTCCAAACCCCCTATTGTTGGTAGCCCGTTGAAGTAAATTTATCACCCCTGGGTCATGATAGCATTGACACTTTTATATGGAAATTCATATTCGACTTGGTCCTCTTCTATCAGGCGATTAGCAAGAAACTCTACAATTTCCCTCTCCTTGATAATTTTCTTGGTTATATATTTCACCTTGAATTCTTACAAGAGCAAAAATCACCTTTTTATTTTCCCCAGTAGGGATGGTGTAGACTGGAGGTATCTGAACAGGTTATGCTTGGCCACCACTTGGATCTTATAGGAATGGAATTACTTTCTTAACTTTTTTGAGGCCCATATTAAAGCCAAACAAATCTTTTCCACATCTGTGTATTTAACCTCATAGGGCAGAAACTTATTGCTAAAGTAGTACATAGTGAATTCAGCTTTGGACTCATCTTCTTGGGCCAACATGGCCTCTAAAAAGCTTTATTTCACTGCTATATATAGGATTAATGGCTTTGATGGTTTGGGTGGTTAAAGAATCGATGGATGCAGCAAGTACTCCTTAATGGTGTCGAAGGCTCTTTAGCAATCATAATTCCACTTACCAGCTGATCCTTTCTTAAAAGCTTGAAAATCGGCTCACATATAGAAGTGAGATTGGCAATGAACCATCTGATATAATAAATCCTCCCCAAAAATCCCCTGATATCTTTTTCCTTCCTTGGTGCTGGCATTTCCCGAATGGCCTTCACCTTATTTTGGTCTACGTCTATCCCTTTCTGACTAACTACATACCCCAATAGCTTACTAGAGGTCACTCTAAGCACACATTTCTTCGAATTAAGGTGGAGATTGTTCTTGTCAATTCGATGGAAGAATTTCTCCAAAGCCTCAAAATATCCTTCTCTCGTAATTAACTTAATCATCTTATCATCAATGTACACCTCTACTTCCTTATGGATCAGGTCGCCTAGGATCTTAGTAGCCATCCGCTGATAAGTAGCTTTCGCTAGCTCATATGCATAAGTCTCCCACTCAATGATGAAAGCTGTTTTCACCTTATCTATTACCTTGTTCAAAATCTAATTGTATCTCGCATATCCATAAAAAAACTATACATCATGCACTTTGTTGCACTATCGACCAATAGATCTATATGTGGGAGTGGAAAATCATCTTTTAGGCGAGTATTGTTTAAATCTAGATAGTCTATGAACATTCTTACCTTCCCATCTCGATAGTCTTAGCTACAAGAATAACATTAGCTAGCCAAGTAGGATACTGAACCTTAACCAAGAATTTTGCATCAATGTGCCTCTTCACCTCTTCTTTTACCTTCTTTGCAATGAGTCTCTGGAGCTTTTGCATAATTGGTTTACTATATGGATATGTGGGAATGACATATTCTGCAATTCTTATGTCAATCCTAGGCATATCTTCATAGGTTTAGGCAAACACTTTTTCATATTTTTTTTCAATATTCTCTCAAATTTTATTCTCTCTTTAGGAGTTATATCTGTTACAATCAAGATATCCTTAAGATCATTTTGGATTTCGATATTAAATGGAGTTTTTTTTTGTTGAATTAATGTCAAATATAAATGTATCATGATTATGATCATGCATGATGCAATTAGATGAAACATTGCACAAATAAGTGATCGGTGTCTAGCATATGTACTAGATCGGTTAGTAATATAGGGAAATATAAATTAAGATCCCAAATATTAAACCCAAGGGAAATGTGGTTTTTTATGTATTTTAGACTCTAAAGTGTTCAATGTGTGCAAAGAATTTCCAAATTTATAATGATGAAAAGTTAATTAAACTAAAAATCAAAACTTAAATAATTAAAATGACAAAATTAATGTAATTAAATAGAAATTTAAACACATAAACCTAGACTTAAACAAAACAAGTAATGAAAATTGGTAAAAATCAATAATAAAACCAACTTTTGCTAAAGGACTATCCACCTTAATTAATATTGCAATGACTTAATTTCAAAAGAACACAAGTGATTATGGAAAAATCAGATAAATGAGGCCAGATAGCTTATTCAAACTATCACTCTAAATATCAAACCTTCTTATTAGGAATAATTCAATACTTAGCATAAAAATTCAATTTTAAACTCCTATACATCCATTAAACTCTTTTTCAAGCAAACTTAACTTTAATCTATTCTTAGTTAAACCTTTTCATAGTATTAATCAACTCTTACCAACATACAATTACATTTAACTTATAAAATAATCATGCATTAACACCAATGAACTAATTCAAGAACATGCATACCAATAGTCATAAATAAAATCAATCATCAACCATTTATAAAATAAGTTAACAATCAATCCAATAATAACCAAAGATAAGAATTTGCTCAAA
This sequence comes from Excoecaria agallocha, assembly GCA_037975025.1. NCBI lineage: Eukaryota > Viridiplantae > Streptophyta > Magnoliopsida > Malpighiales > Euphorbiaceae > Excoecaria > Excoecaria agallocha. The sequence goes on along the minus strand of CM075810.1, from coordinate 40,777,099 downwards.
ACTAAGAAATAATCAAACTTGCATTGAATTAAGCACAAACTAAGTCATTACAATAAAAGTTTAAGGATTCAATTATCCTTTAGCAAAAGTAAAGAGATTACTCACACTTCATATTGAAAACTAAAGAAAAATAAGTAAAAAGATACAAACTCATAAAATAAAGAAGCTCCCTTGATAATTCTCTGCAGAAAAACAAAGTATAGCTTCAAACTTTATACATTTGTTCTTGAAAGCTAAAATAAAACTACTATAAAATCTAAGCTAAAATTTGTAATTAATTGGCTCTCCCCAGTTTTGGTGTCTTGAGCATCCTTTTATAGCCTCTAAAGAAGAAGTTCTGCTCTTGTAACTTCCTAAACCAAGTTGTAGAAGAGTTTTAACCAAATAGGAAGTCTTTTATCGTTTATTTTTTTTTCACACACTCAGGAGAGTGCCTTTGGTCACTCGGCTAAGTGATGGAATGCTCAGGAGAGTGGTTATTAAATAATGGATAAAAGATAATAAAAAAGGATAGCTACTCTATGCTTGAATATACTAAACTCCAAAATTCCTTACTCAATTATTTCAATGCACTATTTTTTTCTATTTTAAAACTGATCTTTTGTGCTCAAAAAGTGGAAACTAACAAATATAAGTCAAGTTGAATACTAAACTAGCTAAATATTCATTGAACAACATACTTGTCTTACTATCAAGCAAAAATTTTGACTCATGCACATTTCAAGTTCAATTTCAATAAGTTCACATTTTGAGAATAAATCGGGGCAAACTAAGTTTAGTGCAAGCTAAATGATAATTTTGAACTAATTCTATTTCTAGCGCAACTAAAAAATTGAAACTAAAAGAACTATTATTAATGCTAACAAAGTTACAAAGTCATTAAAGTTACAACTTAAACAAAGAACATAAAAATAAAAGCCAAATCGCTAAAATGAAAACAACAAAACAAAAATAAGAACTAAAAGTAAAACAAAAAAGAGATTTCATGAATAAAAGGGGTGCAAAATTGTATACTTCTTTAATTTTCTTCACAAAAGTTTTAGCTGAGTTTTAGCCATTATAAGAAAATGTTAAAATAGCAATGGAAAAATAGCAGCAAAATTATTTTTGTTGCTAATTTAGCAACGAAAATTAAATTCTATTGCTAATTAGAAATGGAAATCAAATTCCATTGCTGAAATCGATGGAAGTTTTTAACTTTAGCAACGAAAATGAAAAATGGTTGTCTTTCATTGCTAAAAATTGAGGGAAATTAGAGCCAAAATTTTATAATGGATTTTAGAAAAGAAATTGCATTTTCGTTGCTAATTTACCAACCAAAATAAAATTTTGTTGCTAATTACCAATATAATGTATTTTTTGTTGCTAAAACAACAACGAAATGTGTTTTCAATTGCTAAAATAGTGACAAAATGTGTTTTCAATTTCTATTTTAGCAACAAAAAATGAAAAAAATTCCATTGCTATTTTCATTTTGCCTTTGGTATAAATTTATACCTAAAATTACATCTAGCTACCTCTCTATCCTCTCTCTATCCCTTGTCATCTCCTTTCCTTTTCCCTCGACATCTTATTCTCCCTCTCTTATAGATGTCAGCCACCTCCTCTCCCCCCTTTGATCTCCGTTGTCACCTTAGCCACTTCTCCTACCCCTTTTCTTTACCTTTTGCTCCTTTTCCTTCCACTTGCTCTTGCATCTTGCTTCTCTCTCCCTCCCTTTCCTCCATACCTCACCTTTCGCCCAAAATGTAACATCTTCTTCCCACTTCTTTCTTTTAGAAATTGCAGTTTCTAGTGTAGGTTTTCTCTCCTTTAGATGCCACCACTCATGACTACCATCGACAACTGTCATTTTTGGCGAGATCTTCTTTTCCTAATGTTATAGCAACCCTATCTCGCATAAATTTTTTTGATGTCATCTGCCCATTGTCACCTCTTCAACGAGTTATTGTTGTCGATTTCCACAACCAAGAAGGTAAAGTTTAATTTTTAAAGGATTTTAACAGAAAATTAGTGAAGAAAATAGGAAAAAAAACTTATGCCTAGGGATTTCGAGGTTTAAGGAAAATAATTTAGGGATTTGATTTATCTTTATTAAAAATTAGCCTAAATAACCATCTAAATATTCCTTCAATTTATGAAATTCCTATTTTTGATTAAGATATTTATGTTGATTTATGAATTTATAAAGGTGGGTAAATAGGCTTTTACATTTGTGGTGAATGACCCTAATTAATTTATTTATCTCAATATTTTGCACATCTTTTCTTCCAGATGAATTTACATCACTTGTTGTTTCTTTTGAAATGTTGGATGTGTTGACAATTGCATCTTCTTATTCCAATTTTGGGCATACCTTTTTTTAGTTACTTTATAGGTTGATAAAGAAGAAGTCCATCTGAGAAGAAAAATTATTTTGAAAAAGGATGAGTATTTTCTGGATGGAAAGCATATTACGTAAGTACTTTTCTTGGTGAAGATCTTTCCCCTTTTCTATATTTAATGATTTTGCTACTACTTACTTTCATTTTACTGTTTCCTTAACAATTGAATATGATATAATTGGCAGGAAAACAGAAGTTATGAATCTATTGGAAAGTGTTGGGTTTTTTCACTCCAATCCATACTATGTAGTGCAGCAAGGAAAGGTATGACTCTTAAATTTAGATGGTTAAAATTTTAATTTCTCTCATAAAATTTTTGCTTACTTGTTTTGTTCAATAGATTGCATCATTGACATTAAGGAAAGACTCAAAAAGCCTAGATTTATTGAAGTAAATTGGTGGCACTCAAGTGTATGAAGAGAGATGCCGGGAAAGTTTAAAAATTATACAAGAGACAAGCAAAGTGATAATTGGTTTACGTATTTATTCCCCTTCCTCTTTCTACTTCCTTAACAATGTGCTAATGCGACCTCAACAAGTGTACTAAATCAACAAGTAATATAGAGTGCTCAATTTAAAATCCACGAATATTATACCCAAGGGATTATGTGTGTGAGTGATGAAAATCTATCATATGCTAAAGAATTCCCAAATTTTTAATGAGTGTATGCTATCAACTATGAAAATGTAGAAATGAAACAACAAAAATGTAATTTTAGAATTTAACTACTAAAAATAAACTTGCAGTAACTTTCTATGGCTTAAATAATTAAGAATTTAACAAGAATGAAAATCAATATAATAAAAATGTTGCTCAGGTTCACTCATCCTCCCCTTACCCAAATGTGAGTTAATTAACCTAAAATTTTATATATGAATTTGGGATAACCCTCTTAACCCAAATGTCCCATTCTCGAGCAAGCTATTCTAAACATAAGACGTCCTATTCTGGAGTAAATCCTATGATTAGCCTATGCATGGGTTTAACATCCTAATTTTAATTCGCTTTCCTATTTTAAAGCCAAATAACCTAAAACTCATCTATTTTACTCCACACTCTAGTTCTAAAACCACAAAATTCTGCAACTTAAAGAGTCCCATTTCGGAGCAATCTAAAAATCGTAGCACCTATGGTAAAAGAGCAGAGAAATTAACATTCACAGCGTTTAACCATCCATGCATAACATCCAAACAAAGATATATGATAAAATCATTCATCCCAAGCTAGAAATTTACTCAAGAAAGTGAAAACCCATGAAATATCATTGAAGTAATAGTGCAATAAACCATTCATATATACAAACTCATAACTGCTCAATATTCACATTGGGGATAGGGGATTCAAAGATCCCCCAAATAACTATGTAACTACTCACTATCCATTACAAATAAAGAGATAAAATGAGAGAATAAACCTAGAAATTCGTTAAGAAAGAAAAACCTACCTGAATCCTAAGCTCTTTCAACCTTCTTCTCCAAATCTTCAATGGAAATGAGCTCAAAACTATGAAAAACTAAGTATCTAACCTATGTATTTTGTGTTTAATCTATGTATTTTGGTGTAAATCTATATTATTTGCAAGTATAAACTAGGAATCTATGAGTAAAATGAACTAAGGAATGAAAGAAAGAAGAAAGAAAAATCCTAGATCTGGAAAAAGAGTTCCTTCTGTAATTGCAAAAAAATCTAATGTATATAGGTCTAATAGGGTCACAGTCAATAGGAAAAACCTATTGATCGTGACCTATTAAAAATTCTTCTTTGGACTAACATGGGTTATGGTCAGTAGGAAAAGCCTACTGATAATGACATAACCCTTGAATCGTTTATAGACTAAAACTTAGATAGCTTCCGATCAGTAGGTAAAACCTGCTGACCACGAGGACTTCTCTTATTGGTTCTGGACTGAGGATTGGATAGGTCATGGTTAGTAGATAAAACCTACTAACTGTGAGCTGCTTGAAATGATGCATTTTGACTTAAAGCACTAGGTCATGATCAGTAGATAAAACCTGCTGATCGTAAGCCCTACAAAAAAAATTTGCAATTAAGCACAAAATTCAATCAAAAGTTCTCCAAAGAGCATGAAATGCAGAACTAACCAATTTTTAACAAAATTTATTAAATTAAAGCAAAAAAAAAAGCAAAAGAAACTGAAAAATAAACTGAAAAGACTAAAAACTAAACAATGAATTGGAGTTATAAAAATACCTCACACTTGAACCTTGCTTACCCTCAAGCAACCCAACCATCCATAATCATAAAAATTCAAACTCCAATTCAGAACATGAAAATTCAAAGAAGCTAAAATAAAATTTGGTAAAAGACACTCAAATGAGAAGTTCAACTGAAAAGATTCAACTAATCTATATCGAACAATTTCTTGTGCATGTGTGCTAGGCTAAACCAAGGTCATCGCTTTTCAAAACCAAAACTATTAGTGAATTCTAGCAATTGAGAAAAAAGAAAATCATGCAAAAGTTTTGCAAATAGGTTTCACACTTGAAACTCAGAATAGTCATAAGCCTCTCCTTTAGCACCTGAACCACAAGGATCATCTCCACTAAATAACTCAGAACAAAACATGATCACCGGGACTTACATTATGGTTGTAATAAAAGGATAAGGTATTGGCTTCCAAAGAAAAGTTGGCAAAATAGAATCAGCCATACCACCCAAGAAAAATACCACCTAACTTCCTGAAATTTAATAACATTTTCCACACTTCCAATCTTTGCTATCAATACTAGAGGATGAATTTCAAGGGACATTGATTAACTCACAATTTCATAGGAAGTAGGAGCTAAACATTCTATTCCTTGAACTAGGTTCACAACTAATACTCCCTCTTAGATGCTAGGTACCCCACACTTATTCTCTATAGTAATTAACCCTTATTTACTTCTTTTTTTTTGAAATATAAAAGGGCACTAATGTGTTGAGAGTTTTAAGGTCTCAACTTACACTACCCTAATTTTTTTAGAGTTTATCAAGCTTCACACTCATTTTCATTTTTTTAAATTGCAAATTCCTACTTATCTTAAAGTAACCAATTCTAAAAAAGGGGATGTAAAAGGCATTTATGAAATATGGTCAAATAACAGAGTGTAATCACGAAAAATTTAAATAGTACACTTTTCTAATTAAGCTCAAAGGGGCTAGCAATGGTAAAATTAATCACAAGGTAGGATAAAAGTAATTTAAATTGTGACTGCCAAAGAAAGGTTGCCTAGGTCATATCCTAATTCTACCTAAGTTTAAAATTTGTTTTGAAGGGTAATGAGGAAGGTTCTAGTTTATCCCAGAATTCCTTCATTCAACTGCTCTCAATCAGTAGTTTTTCTTACAATTTTTCACAAAAATATCCTAATGTCCACAATGAAACCGAAATCAAATGATATATGACTAATTGAAATTAATTGAAAGTAAATTATCACAAAAGCAAACAGCTACTCTCTTGCTACCTCAGGCTTACTAAACAGATAGTTCACAAAATAGAGTTCAAATTGATCCAACCAAGACTCACTTGGGAAAACTCAGACTAAATGTAATTGGTGACAATAATAGCTGAGCAACGCAGACACATTATTCAAAAATTTGACTCAAAGGTAAATAAAAAGCTGAAACAAAATAAAACTACTAAGAGTAAAGCATTAAAGAAAATATAAAGTAGTAAATAGAATTGAACTAAGATAAACTATTTTAAATTAAAATTTAAAATTCCAAAAGTAACAACTTAAAACTTGAAAATGAATTGTACTTAAATAACTAAAAAAAACTTCCAAATTTAAAATAGAGAGTTTATGGTTCAAGGATTTCACAAAATTTTAAGCATTTGAAGCCCAATCTTTTTTTCCCATAATCTGCAACAAATCTTCACAAAAGGTTAGCTTCAGCAATTTTTAAGACTATTCTTCACAAAACAAAATCCTTCACAAAAATCATAAAGTTTTAAACTAATATCCACAAACCAATGTTCATTTCTCAAAATTTTTACTCCCCTACCCCACACTTAAAAACTTATTACCCTTAGCAAGATCATAACAAATAAACATAAAAATAAAATTAGGTAAAAGACTCCTTGTAATCAAAACTATGATGGGTAAAAGTGGTTGCGAGGGATTTATAGCAGGTGGTGAAAATAGAGCATCCAACCTAGATGCCATATAAGTAAGAGCTACCAACATTTAGTGGTGTTGCTCCTAAAATTCTACCTATTTGGCATCCAAAGAATCCACCCTTGCAATTATCCCATCATACTTGGGAGAAGTAAGGGCGATTCCCCCTAATTAGGCATAAGTTAGGGATTGCTCAAACTTCTAGCCATTTTATCCGTATATTCATCCCTATTAGAGAGTCGGATACCATGCTCTATAGTAGGATCAGCAATAAGCACCTTTATACTCTTCAGAAGCTTTTGGTCTATGTAGGCCACAACAGAGAGAGCATAAACATCATTTAAAACGTGTCTAATAATCCTGGCTAGCATAGTTACCCAACCCTCTAATGATATTTACTTCAGTTTGGTTGGCTATTGTTGGATTTCCTCTAACTTATTCCAGCAATGATATGCACTATTAATATGATAGCTTCTAAGCATGGATGACAATAATAGAACTTCTGAAAGGTTGACTTACCCTACATATTTGACATGGGATATAGGAGATAGGGAGAAAAATCAATGCAAAATTCTTAGGGGATGATCCCTCTAATGATAGGATTTTTTTCCCCAAAACATATTGACCTTTAGCAAGGGGTTCCTTAATCTCCTCCCACATTATGTTCTTCTCACAGTATGGAAAAACATAAGGTACAGAACCATGAAATCCTATAGCTTATGAGAAATCAACAAAAGTTATTTAATAAAATGTGCCATCCAACCAAAATGAGACCATATTTGGCCCATCCTCATTTCCAAAGTGACATTTAATAGTGGCTATAAAATCTCAAGTTAAGGTAGGATAGACAAGCTCTCGATAATAAAAAAAACCTCTCCTAGCCAAAAGTAGCAATGAGCCCTTCCACGATGTGTTTGATTTCCAGCTTTTCCAATAGATTCATATCCAAATATGCTGAATGAAGGTATTCATAATTAGATAGGATCTCATATGTGGTTTTGATGTTTTCTAGCATCCAGCTTGGTATTTTAGTGCCCTTATCTGTTTATTCTTCCTCTAGATAAGGTCTGGAGTAGGTGGCTGACTAGACTCTGATAGAGGATCAGTCGAAAGGGGATGAGTTGCCAAAGGTTGATTGGAAATGGGATTAATAGCTTTTGCACATAGTCTTTTAGGTGCCATTGTCAACAACAAAACAAGAAAGTTAAATCTCCCTAAAATCTTAACAAAACACAAAATCTGGCAGTCCAAATTAACATTATGACAGCATGCCTAAAAATTCAAACATTAAATGGATAGAAAGAATTGATGTATCATAGTTCAGTGAAAATTGATGTTTCCATCCAAATCAGTAAGCCAAGAATAACAATATTAGATTCTATAGCTACAAAAAAAAGACTAAAACCTGACAGACACAATTTAAGAATTACTTCAAGTGTGTGTAGGTGCACCATGTAAAGTGATTAATAGGCGTTATATAGATTGCTCAACAAAAATAGGTAGAACTTTGCAATTTTATGAAGAATAACCATTTCAAAATTTAGAATTGGAGTTTAAACCCAATGTTAATATGCAATTGCATGATTGATCAACATTAATCCACTTATCAACAAGTATTAGCTTAACAGCTTTGACAATTCAGCAATATTTATGAAGCAACTATGAATAATTGAGCAAAGTTCCCAACAAGAATAGAATGTTATGGTCAAACCATCCTGACAAATTTATTGCTTCAAAAGCAACAATGCATTTTAGTTCATCCAAATTAGAAAAGACAACAATGAATACCCAAAAGTTTTAGCATGTCCAAATTGGAAACCAAGATTGCATCGAAACCAATTCATCAATTAAAGACTTGGATGTTTACACAATTGTATAGCAAGCTCTTTCTCAATACCAAGATCAAACAAGGGGATATGCATTGTCATTAGAGTCCTCCAACTAATCAAGGCACAGTAAATTAAAACTCACTGGCAGCAACAATGCCTAACTCAAAGAATCACAATGCATCAAACCATTTTGAAAACACAAGCTAACAATAACCATGGATTCAAATAAGTTCAAACCTGCCTTAGAATCATCACTTCAAAATAATTATGCCTCCAATGAACGATGGTAACAGATTTAAGTAAGGGTTTGATAACATTAAAACACAGTCATGCCTAACTATGATTGAATATAAAAGTGTAGAGATATGGATGCAAATGTGAATGAATGCTGAAAAAGCAAGTTGCATCAAGGTACGTGGCACTTAACCATGATAACTGAGTTATCTTTTGGAAACCAGTAACCCGCAGGTTGAATCATTTTAGCCTATATACCTTGATGTAACATAAGTGAAGTTCAAGAAAATGATTGATGCTACATAAGCAAAAATGTATCATGGCAACAGTGATAACAATGATGTGCATAAACATGCATTAACTAGCTAAACAAATGCAAGGTGATTCAACATGCCAAAATTACCCACAGATTAGTAGACTTAACAAAATTAGTGCAAGAGTTGGTTCATTTCTAATTCGTGTTGTCTTAATTGTAATGGTTCATATAATAGGCAGAAGAAAACTTATAACAATTCATGATTTCTCCTAACTAAAATAGTCATATCCTAGCTACTAGCATAACATCAAGCGATCACATAGAGTACAAGTCCTAGATATGAATAAGCTATACAACTTAAACATGCCTCAAATATAAAAACACTAAGAATCATGAATCAAAAATCTAGATTTCATCACTTTTGGCAATCTAACTTAAAGGTGTGACATTTCTCAAAAAACATGCATGACAAACACTTGCAACTTACATCAGGACTACTCTAACTCATGCTTTTCCATCCAATTAACTACTTTCAATGACCAAATAAAAACAACAAGCAATTATAGATTTATGACTGTCCCACATTATTTTCAACAGTAAAGATAACAAAGAAATTCCCTTATAAAGACTATAAAGAAAAGAAAAAGAAAAAGAAAAGAAAAATTCATAAATAATTAACCTAAACAAAAATAAGCGCAAGCTAATAAGAGTCAACAAGCAATATAAATCCTAAAATTAAAGTGAAATTGTAAACAATTAAAAGAATAGAAAAATAAAATTGATAAATAAGTAGGGGTTTATCCAACTAACCTGTCAATCACTTCCATTTCACCAAATCGATCCAAACAATGAAGAAAATAATCACAAAAATAAACTTAACTATGCAAATATCAAATAAAAGAGTGGATTTAAGAGAAAAAAAGCAACACCCAACATCACAATAAAAAAAATACACAACAAAAGTTCAAAATGAAATGGAAAGAATCTTGAAGAACGAATGGAGAACACTTAATTAGTGTGGATTTGGCAAACGTAAGAGTGAGGTTGAGGTTAAGATTGATAAGCAAAACAAAATAAACATGAAAAAAATAATGAAGAATGATAGAACGGTAGGAAAAAGAAAGAAAATAGGCATAAAATGTTTTTGGTTTGACGAAATCAAGACAGCGAAACAAAATTGCCATTAAAATAAACAAAACAAACTCAAGATCTAACAAATAAACCCCCAGAAAAAATTTAAACAAAGAAAAAGAACTATGATATCGAAATAGAGAGAAAGATATGGGTATTTATTGACGAACTTGCGACTCAAAATCGAACTGTTAAGGTCGATGAAGAATCGGTAGACGAAAGAAAAGGAAGAGAGAAAGAGAGAGGGAAAATGAAGAACCAAGAAAAACCTAAGAACAAAAGAAGAAATGAAAAGACTAAAAAGAAAAGGAAAATGACAATTTCAAAAAAAATTATGGTTTTGAATTTTTTTAAGGGGAGTCACGGTCATTGGGTAATACATCCTTACCATAACCTATGAATTTTTCTTAATGGTCATAATCAGCAAGTTAAATCCACCAACCGTGAGATACAACATGTTTTGCTATTAGACTGAAAATAGGTAGAGTCACGATTAATAGGGAAAATCCACTTATTGTGACCTAAGGAAAATTTTCAGAAGTAATAGTTAGTAGGTAAAACCCACTTATTGTGACCTATGTAGTTAGAGATCCAGAAGAAAAAGGGGAATTATGTCACAATCAGTAGGTAATGCCTACTAACCATGGCCTAAAAAAATTCACAAAAATAGTTTTCTTCCCATTTCTTTTTGGCTACTCAACTTAGCTTTGTAACAACACTTCAATAGGCAAAGACTTCCTATTTTAGGCCTCAAAACAAAAATTTTCTTAAACCACAACCCACACAAACCAATACCTACAAAAATAAAATAAAATTGCAATATAAATATAAATGAGGGTAAGAATGTAGTTCTACATTTACCAAGTCCGCATCTGGATTTTTAACTACCGTCAAAGCTCATGGAACATCAAAGTACTCGTATCTCACTGCCCTAGCACTAAGTTTGAACTTGTCTTATGAAAGCATGTAGGGAGTTGAGTGATTGAGTTTTCCCTTAAAATTTGCTTTATAGTCCTTCAACTTCTTCCTTTCGAACCATTGGGCTAATTTACTCTTGCTCTCAACAACCAAATCTTTTTCTCCTTTAGGATACATCAACCCTTTCCCCAGAGTTTCATCTAATAAAATATTTCAGACTTTGCTTCCATCTTTACAGTAAAATTTTAAACACAGCAAATTAACTTTAACAACTCGCATGATGGTCATTCTATCATGTTGGTAACCTTGAAAATCATTTTCTCATCATGAAAATAAAGAGTGATTGTCATTCCATGCATATCTATCAGTGCTTTTGCTATGTTCAAAAAAGGTCTTTCGACTATCAGTGGGATTTTTTGGTCTTCCTCTATTTCAAGCACCATAAAATCTACTAGAAAAATGAATTTTCCAACCTTTACCAATAAATCTTCAATAATCCCCTTCGATATCTTGATGGACTTATCCACCATTTTCAGCGACACATATGTTTCTTTGAGATTTTTGAAATTTAGCTTCCTACAAAGTGAATAAGGCATTAGATTGATGCTTGCACCTAAATCACATAGAGAATTTCCAAGAAAATTTTTTCCTAATTCACATTGTATTGTAAAACTACCAGGATCCTCTAATTTTTCAAGGGGTTTATTGGTTAGGATGGCATTACAATTCTTAGGCAAATGAATTATCCCTATTCCTTCTAACTTCTTTTTGCTAGAACATATTTCTTTTAAAAAACTTAGCATACTTTGGTATATGGAGCAAGGCATCAACAAATGGTAAAATTATGTGTACTTTCTTCAATATATCAAAAAACTTGGTTAATTGATCATTTGTTCTATCTCTATTAGTTGCAATAGGGAAAGGTAATAATGACTCATCTATAACATCCCCTTTTTATGTAAAATACTCTTACCTTTATCAAAAGACCCTTGCACGTCTTTAATAATTTTGTGGTTCAGAAATACATACCTGCATTGTCATCTCCACCATAATAGAATGAGATTGATTACCCTCATCCTCGTTGTATAGCTCTTTATTGCTTCTCAAAGTGATTGCTGTCACCTCTACCTTTGGATTTTGATCAACATTAGATGGGAAAACCCCAGGTGGTTTTATGGATAAGGAATTGGCTAATTGTTCAATTTGTATCTCCAAATTCCTCATAGAAGCATCTTGATTATAGTTCCACTACTCTTGTAATTTCCACCATGTCTCTTAACTAGCCATGAATTATTGTTGAATATTTATGAAACTTACAAACATGTCTTCAAGATTAGGCTTTTTCTCTTAAATGGGTGGCCTTGATTGGAACCCCAGTGGATGGTATGCTTAATTAAAGTTTAAGTGTTGGCCTTGGTGTTTGTTTTAGGTTGAAGTTTGATTTTGGTGATGGTGTGATGGATATGGTGCTTGATAATGAGTTATAGCTTGTGGTTGGTAGGACTGACTATGGTTGTAGTGGACATTTTGTTTGAATGAGGCTCTTGGTTGAGGTTGGGAAGATGAAGCCCCATGATTTTCATCTTTCCATGAAAAATTCAGGTGGTTCCTTCTACCCAAAATGTATTTATTGCTGTAGGGGTCATTTCTCCTATAATCTCCCATTGCATTGACATCTCCATAACTCCACCATCTTAACTATATTGCCCAGTCTCATATGATTCATAGTCTTGTGACACTGAATCTACATTTTAAACCTTTAATCCGTTCAATTCTTTCCTTATTGCCTCTAATTACGCTTTCAATATTGCAACTTCATCCACATTATGCACACCTTGCTTTCTTAGGATAGCTCTTAGAGTTGCTTATTACGAATCATTTGTGGTTATTTCATCTAACAAATGAAAAGCCTCTTATGGTATTTTTTTTCAAAAATGAGCCACCCGATGCTGCATCTAAGAATGATCTTGTGGGTGGATTTACTTCAGCATAAAAGATCATCATGAGTTGGTGAACAGCCACCTCATGGTGAGGACAACTTCTTAATAGTCTTCTATATCTATCCTATGCTTCATGGAAAGGTTCTTTATTTAATTGATGGAAGCCCATGATGCTATTACGAATGCTTGCCATTTTTGTAGAAGGGAAGAATTTCATTAGAAACTTCTCTTATAATTTCTCCCATATCAAAATTTACTGACTCGGAAACATTTAGAGCCACTCTTTTGCTTTTCCAATTAAGGTAAAAAGGAACAATTTCAGCCGAATTACATCTGATGTAACTTCTAAAATTTGAACAATGTCACTCACTTCCAAGAAAATGTCGAGATATTGAGAGGGATTTTCTAGTTCTGAGCCGGAGAATTGATTCCTTTGCACCATAGTGATGGTGGCTGGTTTAAGCTTAAACTACACATGTCTTGGCAACACAATTGTTATGTGATCCTCATTCCACCTAGGCATTGCATAGCCTTTTATTGTCCTTTGCCTAAGCACCTCATCTCTTTGCCTATTTGGAATTTCTTCTTGTGCCCCCAACAATTATTGATTATTAAGGGGAACTCCATTAATGGGAGAATGATTCGGTGGGTCCATATTGTTCTCCCTGTTAGCTCTCCTTTTAATGAATTATTCTCTCAATTTCAGGATCGTACAATATTCTAATTGTTCGAGTCTCAATCAGCTCTTGCATTACGAATACCTAAAAAAAATTAAGGAATAAAATTAGAAAAATTAAACACATACAAATAACAATCAAAACTCACAAACACACCAATCTCCAAAAATGATGCCAAAAATGTGACGCGGCCTCAGCAAGTGTACTGAATCGGCAAGTAATATAGGGTGTTCAATTTAAGATCCATGAATATTGTACCTAATAGATTGTGTGTGTGAGTGATGAAAATAAATTGTATGCTAAAGAATTCCTAAATTTTTTATGAATGTATGCTATCAACTATGAAAATGTAGAAATAAAACAACTAAAATGCAATTTTAAAATTTAACTACTAAAAATAAACTTGTAGTAATTTTACTATAGCTTGAACAATTAAGAATTTAACAAGAACGAAAATTGATATAATAAAAATGTTGCTCAGGTTCACTCATCTTCCTCATACCTAAATGTGAGTTAATTAACCTAAAATTATATATATGAGTTTGGGATAACCCTCTTAACCCAAACGTCCCATTCCGAAGCAAGCTATTCTAAACATAAGATGTCCCATTTTGAAGCAAGTCTTATAATTAACCTATGCATGGGTCTAACATCCTAAGTTCAGTTTGTTTTCCCATTTTTGAGGTAAAAAAACCCAAAACTCATTTATTTCACACCACATTCTAGTTCTAAAACTATAAAATTCTGCAACTTAAAGAGTCCCATTTCGGAGCAATTTAAAAATCACAACACCCATGATAAAAGAGCAGAGAAATAAATATTCACAACGTTTAACCATCCAAGCATAACATCCAAAAAAAGATATATGATAAAATCATTCATCCCAAGCTGATAATTTACTCAAGATAGTGAAAACCCATGAAATATCATTGAAGCAACAGTAAAATAAACCATTAATATATATAAACTCATAAATGTTCAATATTCAAATTGGGGATAGGGGATTCAAAGATCCCCCAAACAACCATGTAACTACTCACTATCCATTACAAAATAAAGAGAGAAAATGAGAGAATAAACCCAAAAATTCATTAAGGAAGAAAAACCAAGTTGAATCCTAAGCTTCTTCAACTTTCTTCTCCAAATCTTCAATGGAAATGAGCTCAAAACTAAGAAAAACTAAGTATCTAACCTATGTATTTGTGTTTAATCTATGAATTTTGGTGTAAAATCTATACTATTTGCAAGTATAAACTAGGAATCTATGTGTAAAATGAACTAAGGAATGAAAGAAAAAAGAAAGAAAACCCTAGATCTGGAAAAAAAGTTCGTTCTATAATTACAAAAAAATCAGCTATATATAGGCCCAAAGGTCACAGTTAGTAGGAAAAACCTGCTGATCGTGACCTATTAAAAATTCTTTTTTAGACTGACATGGGTCACGGTCAGTCGAAAAAAACTGCTGACCATCACATAACCCTTCAATCACTTATAGACTAAAACTTGTATAGCTCATGGTCAGTAGGTAAAACCTGCTGACTGTGAGGTCTTCTCTTTTAGGTTTTAGACTGAGCCTCGGATAGCTCAAGGTTAACAAATAAAACCTGCTGACTATGAGCTATTCGAAATGGTGCATTTTGACTTAAAGCACTAGGTGATGGTTAGTAGGTAAAACCTGCTGACCGTGAGCCCTACAAAAAATCTGTAATTAAGCATATAATTTAATCAAAAGTCCTCCAAAGAGCATGAAATGCAAAATTAACCAATTTTTAATAGAAGTTATTAAATTAGGGCAGAACAAAGAAAAAGACACTGAAAAATAAATTGAAAAAGATTAAAAAGTAGACACTGAATTGGAGTTATCATATATTCTTCTTGGTAACCATGTAACAAAAGAAAGCAGATTATTCAACTTGTTCAATACTTGGATGAGGGATTAAAGGAATTAAATGAAGAAAAGAATGAACTGAAAAAATATTAGCAACTTAACAAACAACGCAAATCTCTAGAATATACCGTTTATGATGAGAATATCAATAGTTTTTAGATGTTAAAAATTGAAGGATTCTTCATTTATCTCTTCTTTTAGTTTTTATAGTTGTTGAAACTTTATCACATATAGGACATACTGAAGTTTAAGAAATGTATATTTTTCCTAGTAAAAGTAATTTTTTTACAATATATGATTCAATATTAATTGATCACTAATAGATGATGAGGAAAATGAGTTAAAAATGATTATTTTAGGATGACCTAATCTTTTGTTACATTTTAATACCTGTTCGATTGTTCATTTAGGGAAGAAACTTATGCTTGAGTAATTCATGATGTATATAGGGTAGCACATATAGGTAGTTTTAGGGTTTAAAATGCTTGGTGGTGGATGTTATATTGGTCCATTATTTATAAATTATAATGATGAAATAGTGTGGGAAAAATTGACTAAACGAAATGATATAATTTACAACATTTTATTAGCATAGCATACATGATGAGTCTGATGTTTAGTTTGAGGTTTAGCAATTTTGCTAATTGTTAAGAATTCTAAGTTATGATTTTCTAATGTTCCAATTTTGTGGTTAATTTCAATCTGTAAACTTAGTTTCGTGATTCAAATTAGTTTTTACATATGAGAAAGTATGGGTAGTATTGTTGCTTTACTATTATATATTTTTACATTAAAGCTACTTTTTGGATATTTTCATTTCATGCTTTAAGTTCATATTCTGCTTTTTGCATAGGACCTAAACTTTTTTGTATTATCTTTTCCTCATGTGGTATTAAATTTAACAATAAAAGGAATTTTCTTTTACCCTGTTTCAGGTAGAAGAGGCTCAAAACAAGGTTTTTAAAACATCAATTATTTTAAAGTCATAATGAAGGGTTCAATAACCATAGAGCTCAAAGAGATAAGTTGCAAGATGAGTGGAAGTATGATTTTTTTTTCTTTAAATTTTGGCCTGGTCATTAAAATTATCTAAATTTGGCTGAACTTTTATTTTTGTAGGTCATTGTGGGCAAAAGAAAGTGCACTTATTGTTGAAATTGATAAGCTGAGAGTAGAATTCAAAAAGGCATAGAAGATCCTTGATCATGTAACTCTCGGTGTTAGTTCTTATATTCTGAACATTTAGAATTGGACTATATAAACTTAGTTATCCGAATGCATGAATTTGAGATAATAATTATGCTTTCTAATAAGCTGGTTGGTCCATCAAGATGCTTTAGGAGTTACAAGCAGAGTCAATTATTCTGAACAACTCAGTCTTTGTTTGATGTTGTGTATTCTATTCTGAAATGAACTTAAGCCTCTTATGAGACTCACTCAAGCATGGTTTGAGTGAGGTTGGTAAACCAAGCTGAATAATTTTTGGATAAGGGTTGGGAAGGAGTTTTGGATTGGTATAATTTTACTAAACTGTTAAGTCTTTGTATATTAACCAAATTCAACTTCTACTATAATATTTTTATTTAAGCAGAACACAAGGCTTCTTTCAGATGTTGGATATGCTACTTTTGTGAAATTTGTTTTCCTGGTCAACATTACTTGTATATTCATTAACTAAAATCCTGAAACTTTCTTCTTTTAATTGTTAGAGAAAACCATATGAATTTCTAATAAACATTGACATAATAGAGTACATTGCTAGTTTGACACTTGCTATATTTTGTTTATGTGTATGTGTGTTGTGTGTCTCTTAACAAAAGCTATATAGTAGTATAAATTTTTATGTTGTTATAGAGAGATGGCTTGAGTGCTAATTTTATTTCTTTCCCCATTCTTACTTGGGAATAGCTATATAGGCTTTAAACTAATAGTTTTGCAAATCTAAAAACCACAGATTCAAGTAAGCATATAAGGAAAATCAAATATAAAATAGCAAAAACTCTATAAAAGTAATTGAATATGCTATTCAAATTGTTGTTACATAGTTGTGATTTGATGTTTATTACTATCTTGCATTGATAATATCTTTGCTAATCAATTTACATTTTTCTTGTTGATCTATCAATGATAAAATTAACAGTGAGGAATAAATTAATAAATTGTATTTTATAGTCAACATGAATTCTTCTTTTATCATTTCATTGACAAAGAAAATGTGTTTTCTAGGTTCGTTGCATTTTTATGGCTTTGATATATATATATCATATGGTTTATATGTTCCAGATTGGCAATTTGAAATGTCCAGTTTGACTTATTTTGTTCTTCCAATTAACATTACCAATGTTTACATGGTAAGACCATGATGAATGCTTAGACCAAAACATGATGGAAACAATACTATGTGCCTTTGAATGTGGGACTTGATAGGGTGTCTAGTTATGAATGAACTCACTATCATTCATCATAAATTAATGTTTTTTTCTTTTTTTAATTTTTATAATTGTAAATAGTGGCCACTAAGAGGTATATATATTTAACTCGAAGCCTTTATATACTGTTGATGATAGATTTCGTATAAAATATTCATTAAATCAGAATTATTTGCATTAAAAATCTATCACGCGACAATAGTCTTACAACATAGGTTTAGCAATAAAAATTTTAGTTTCATGGTTCTGATGCAACTAATTTAAATAAGAGTTGAAATAATAGTTAATAGTTATATTTCTCTAATAAGGAGAAACTTCATGACCGTAAATAGCATTGGGTACTGATTTATATGAAAAAGGTTAATCCTTTTGTTGCCCCCAGTGCAAATTTTATGGTTAATAATTATAACTATATGTTTTGTTTACATGCAGACATAAGACGAAAGATGGATCATTTTGTGGATCGGCAATTCTGGATGCAGGGTGAATATTAACTAGCATTTTCCTTTTTTTTTAATTTTTGAGATAACTGGGTTATGTTTACTATTTTTTTCCTTTAGGAATGATCTTTTTGTTTAGGACTTCTTTAATGGTTATATTGTAATAGAATATGAGCTGGATATACTTTTAAGCATTTATTTATATTTTAATGCAAGCTTCTTTTGATTGTAATTGAAATGAATTTTTGCACCATTTCTTTATTGTCTATTTTACTACTAGATTTCACGTTTGGTTTATATATTTGCTTGGGCCAATGCATGTAAATTGTGAACTATTGTTAAATTCGGCTAGGAATATTGTATCAAATATGTATATATATATTTGTAATTAAAGTTTTAGTTTACTGGGGATATTTAATCAAATATATATGTTTGTAGTGAAAATCTATAATAATTTTTAGTGATGGAATAGCGACAAACGGCACCATCGTGGATATTTTTTTATTGGTGGGTGAATTTAACAATGAAAATTATAATTTTCGTTGCTAAAATTAGTAATGGTATTAATATTTTTTTTTTGCTAAAGTTAGCAGCGGAAATATTATTCCGTTGCTAATTTTGACCAATTCACCAAATCCTACATTGGTAGGATTTAGCAACGAAATTCAATTTTTGTTGCTAAATTTAGCAAAGGAATAAATTTTTATTGCTAAAATATTGCAATCGTTAAATTAGCAACCATTGCTTTCATTGCTAATTTTCG
Organism: Excoecaria agallocha; assembly: GCA_037975025.1. Lineage (NCBI taxonomy): Eukaryota > Viridiplantae > Streptophyta > Magnoliopsida > Malpighiales > Euphorbiaceae > Excoecaria > Excoecaria agallocha. Next base: position 40,758,091 of record CM075810.1, on the reverse strand, counting down.
TTTCTATTTTTGATTAACAATGGAAAATTGACATTTTTTGCTATTAATTTTTGTTGTTAAATGGCTATTTTCTTATAGTGAGCTCTAACCCCCTCAAAAAAACTTTGTTATCCACAACAAACTAAAACACATGCTACTAAGGTGGTGGAAGTGGTGGGTATTGTGCCCAAAAGTTGGTGACGAACTGCTCAAAATTCTGCTTCATCTCATTGATGCTATCCTGCATGGTATCCATTCTTCCTTGCAAACTATCCATACTTGTGTGCTACATATCTAGCTGACCATTTACTTGATTAGTAGAACAACTATCTAGGGCAAACCATCTTCTACAGATGGTGGTACCTCTTGATGTTCAACCTCTTTTTCATTGATCTTTTATTGATGCTCATTATCTTAAATTCTATTTACTCTTAAGTATTCAACTTTAGCTTCCCAATGTTGATGAGGTTTATGCTCCAATATCTTTATGCGTTTAAGCATTGTAAAATTTATGTACTTAAGATCTTCAAGAGGGCACCTAAGACTATGTGGTTCGCAACATTTGCCAGGATATAGGTAATCCATCCAATAGAAATTTTCTTGACATTTGGAGGCTTTTTTATAGCTTTTTAATCTTTTGTGCTATAAAAACTACACCATTGATAGGGATTCCCTTAACCATGCACCTTAATAGCATAATTTCTACTACATTCACTGCACTGAGGCCACCAAGACAATTGAAAATGTTTTTAGATAAGTAATGATAAAGAACCCATAATGCATGATCTCATAATGAATGAGCTTTAATTTGTCTGCTCTTCCATGGCACTGTTGGGTTTAGATAAGGGAAAATTAAAACAAAATCGTAGCGGATATATGAAACCCACCAAGATCCATGCGATCCAATTGACTCAATGAAGAGAAAGTAACAATTACTAACCTCTTGAAGTGTAAAATCTTCTTGTAGGTGCTACCTCATATGAAATGAACACCGTCTATCAGTATCCACACTCGAACACAATGAACAGATTCGCTCAGAGTGCTAGCTCCCTTCCATGGCTGCTAGGGTAATATAGAAAAATGATTTTCTATTTCACTCTCTCAAGGATGACGACTCACTCTTTTAGTATGTCTTCTTAGGGTTCTAAATCATACATATCATATATATAGGTGACCCAACCCTAATTAAGAGAGAGAATGTCGGGCCCACATTTCTGATTAAAATAAGAAATACTTTATTTCTTATTTAAAATAAGAATTATAATATTAATCTTAATTAATATTTATTTATTTTAAATTTTAATTTGTCACAAAGTAAAATTCGAAATGACTATATTAACCCTTAGTCCATTCATCATATTCTATTTGTGTGATCTAATAGGTTCATATTATATTGGCTGTAGGCCCCAATCCCATCACGAGCCCATAAGTTATAAGCGGCCTCTAGCAAGACATTACAACTACCTAAATAATATGAATATCGATACTTCAATTTTAACCTAATAGAACATGTTATAATCCCTTTGTCATATGATATCTTGTTTGCATATAAGTCATGGTCCATGTCAAACTTATATAGTTCAAATATATAATTTCTCGATCACTAAGTAGACTGATAATATCAAATGAAATTGATCGCTCCATAAATTCATTTGATCATAGCCATGCATTTCTCAGTCCTACTTATCGAGGGGCCTAATAGATATCTCTCTCATAAGAGAGGAACAAATTCCATCTTGATTATTCATTATCCTTTGCATGATTCTTATAATGTCCAATCATAACCTTTATTATTATGCGATTAAAGATAATGTCTGATTATGTCAAAAAATAATGTTTCTCATATAGGATACTATGATAATCTCAGGTTTAAGGATCGATAACATAACTATTATGAAATCACTAATGACATTAACCCATGTAGTATCTCATAGTGGGTGTATCTAGTACCCTATTTCCAACAAGTACCTATGAGTTTAATTTATATCATTATATATAATCATCCCATGATTATCAATCAAACTTGTACTAGTCTCTATTTATCATTATTCCTTTTAATGATAAATGACTAGGGATGGCCAAAAATAACACTAAATTGTTATTTATAAACATTATTATATTCTAACATACCAAAATATAATAACATGAAGAAAATCATTTTTTATAAAACGAAATATGATATTACATAAGGAACCAAATATATGGCCTAGAGTATAACCACTAATAGGAACTAGATTGATAGGATCTCTCACTATTTCCCAATTCTCTTATGAAATAACATCAAGCAACTCACCAATGGCACCCACCGAAAAACCTAAATATTATGTAAACTAAAGAAAATTCATTAATTAACCCTTCTTTTCTCACTTGAAGTGTATAGTGCCAAGATCTTCATCACCTTTAAAGTAGCATTCAAAATAATAGAGAAAATCTCATGAAAGAGATAGGTGAACTTTTGGCTTCTCTTTAATGAAATCCTCCCAACCTTTGTTTTTTTATTAATGGCAAGATTTCACTCCACAGGTTTCAGCAGGTATATCCAAGTAAATATTGTTCACGTACGCCGGCTTGACATATGTGCATGCACTAAAGTATTCATATAGTGATCTTTTTGACTTATCCACATATGCTAGAATGTGTAAACTGGAAGAACTTGAGGCACTATCATATCTAACTTTCTTGGGAGCCACTACATAAGGCAAAGTAACACAAGTGAGTGAATAATATTAAGAGTGTAAGCTTGACACTAATGTAAGAAATGGGTGTACATCAAGTGTTTAGATCATGGTTAATCCATATTTTCAAGCTATCTTAAAGTGGAAGTAGGGTGGTGGAAAGAGTTAAAGCACAATAGGGATGATGGAAAAACATAATGGCACTTGATCACAAGGTAACATGTGGAAAACTATTACCAAAATGTGCTTATAATTGATAGCTCAATACTTCCATTAAAACAAATTAAATTACTTTTGCACCATAGGAAAAACATATTATACATTGATATCAAAGAAGAAATGACAAGTGAGAATGAACTAATGAAAGATGAAAGTAAATAAACATGGCAAAAGCTAAGAAAATGCAAGCCAAAAATTGAACTCTAGTCACTTAGGCATTGCATCAACTACCTTGTGTGCCCAATTTGCCAATGCTAGATTATGACCAATTTGAACTTCCAAGTAAACCAAAATTGAGATAAAAAAAAAACTATGTTATACATATAACAAGCTTAATAGAAGAAGAATGCAAAGCAATAAATTTTAGAGCTCAAATGCAAGTTGAAATCAACCCTAATGAAACACAATTTCAAAGCAAAAAAAGTAACCTATCATTGTAATTGCCTAATCAAAGAAGTAAAGATCAATTACTTTATGAAAATAAAGCAAGAAAGATGGAAGATTAAGCCTTGAAGGAAGATTTCTCGGGAGAGTGCAATTTACGTGTTGGGTGAGTGAGAGAGATTGTGAAAGAGTGTGTGCAAGAGTGAGGGAGAAATGAAAGAATGGGGGTTTAAAAGGTGAGTCCTGGGTGAGTATGAGGGGCCACTCGGTCAAGTGAGTAGGTTCGCCTTAAAAAGGCTGAAAATGGAAGAGAGAAATTGAAATATGTAAATAGGGAGAAGTCCACTTGAGAGAGTGATCAAGGGCACTCGGCAAAGTGTTAACATGCTGGACAAAAGATAATGAAAAAGCCAAAACTCACTTAGGAGAGCAAACGAGCACTTGGGAGAGTGAGTTTGGCCACTTGGCCGAGTGAGTGAAGGTTGCCCCCAGCCCAATTTTTTCCTTTCAAAAAATTATTTTACTTAAACTTCCAACTAATGATTGTATACAAATTTCTCTCAATTCCTACCTTAATTCAAGCCTCTTAACTCTAAACCACACTTCACAAAATACATTAACTTATGCATTAAAACTCTTTCTCCTCAATTATATTTATGCTTAAAACCATAAATTAAAGAGCACCAAATATGGAAACACGAAGTATAACTCACTCAAATACATTTTCACTTTAAACAATCAATCTTCCTTACTCAAGACTCATTGAAACTCATGCCAAAATATCATGCAAACTCATAAATCAATTAAATCACATTAAACTCATTCAATCAACAATTCTCCCTTTAATTCATTAATCATTAACCAAATTAAAACAACCTAAACCAGACTAACACCTAAGTAATCAAAACACTCTAAAAACATAAAGACAAAGCAAAACAACAAATAAAGCAATTACTCAATAATTTAAAGCAAAAAGTTAAAAAGATAAAGAGAAGAGTTTCGAGTTTAGAAAGTCCTTAGCTAGACCTGTAAACCCTTGTTTTAGTCTCAAAACACCATGGTTGTCTCAACAACCTCCTTTTGCCCGACTTGATATGACTTTAACCTATGACCATTTACTTTGTATTCACATCCATCCATCAGACTCTTGATAGTTACTACTCCAAATTCATTGCTTGACAATACTTGATACGGTCTAAGACATCTGGATTTCAATTTCTCTGGGTATAACCTCAACCAACTATTATATAATAAAACCATCATCTCGGGAATAAATTCCTTTAGATTTAGCTTCTTATCATGCCAACGCATAATTTTCTCTTTGTAAAGGGCTGCATTGTCATAAGACCACTATTGAAACTCATCAAGTTCATTAAGTTGTAACTTTCTCTTTTCTCCTGCACATCTCAAATTAAAGTTAAGTACTTTTATTGCCCAATATGCCTTATACTCTAGTTCAACTAGTAAACGACGTGCTTTTCCAAAAACTATCCTAAATAGAGACATGCCTATAGTGGTCTTATATACAGTTCTATAGGACCAAAGACCCTTATCTAACTTGTGATACCGATCTTTCCTCGAACTATTCACTATTTTCTCCAATATTGATTTTAACTCCCTATTCTACACTTTTACTTGGTCATTTGCTTGAGGATGATATGGGGTTGTTATCTTATGCCGAACACCAAAATTTTTAAATAATGTTTTGAATTGATAGTTGACAAAATGCTTGCCCCCATCACTTATAATAATCCTTGGTGCTCAGAACCTAGTGCAAATATTTCTCCTAAGAACTTCAAGCACTACTCTAGTATCATATATCCTAGTACCTATTACTTCTACCAATTTGCTAATATAATCCACATCAACTAGGATATATTCAACCCTAAATGAGTTCGAAAATGGCCCAATAAAGTCAATACCCCAAACATAAAAAATTTAAACTTTTAGCACATTGTTCATGGGCATCTCATCCTTTTTAGATATATTTCCCATATGTTGACACCTATCACATATTTTTACGAAAGACTTAACATCCACAAAAAGAGAAGGCCAAAAAAAACTTGACTATAATATTTTCTGAACTGTATGATTTGGTCCATGGTGGCCTCCAACATCTCTTTGTTGACATTGTCTCAGAATATCCTTTTGCTCCTCTTTCGGAATACATTTTCTAAGTACTTGATCTAGACAAATCTTGATTAGATAAGGTTCATCCCAAAGATAGTGCCTTGCATCTACTTTTAATTTCTTCTTTTATTGCTAAGTGAAATCTTTTGGAAGGTAACCTCCTACAAGATAATTAGCAATATTAGTATACTAAGAAATCGAAGTTTCACAAGTATAAATAGCACAAATATGTTCATCAGGAAATAAATTAAAAATTTCCCCATTTTTAATATTAGCATGATCCAATCTAGATAGATGGTCAGCTATAAAATTTTGAGCTCTCTTTTTATCTCTAATCTCTATATCGAATTCTCGCAATTGTAAAACCCATCGAATAAGCCTCAGTTTGGAATCCTTCTTGGCAAAAAGGTACCTTAAAGTTGTATGATCCATCCATATTGTGACTTTAGAACTAATGAGCTATGATATAAATTTTTCAAAGAAAATACTATCACCAAAAGCCCATTCTTTGTAGTGGTGTAATTCACTGGAGCTCTAGTGAGTGTGTGACTTGTATAGTACATAGTGTGAAAAATTCTCATTCTGTTGGCCTAAAATCTCTCCCACTACATAGTCGTTAGCATCACACATTATTCTGAATTGTAAAGTCTAATCCGATGATGCTATGATAGGTGTTGTAATAAACTTTTGCTTCAATTGATTAAAAGCATGCAAACACTCATCATTAAAGTTAAATGTAGCATCTTTAAGCAGTAAATTAGAAAATGGTTTTGCAATTTTAGAAAAATCCTTAATAAATTGACGATAAAATTTGACATGACCAAGAAAACTCCTGATGCCTTTGACATTCGTAAAAGGAGGTAATTTATCGATCACCTCTACTTTTGTTCTATCTACCTCAATTACTTTATTGGAGATCTTATGCCCTAGTAAAATTCCTTCTCTCACCATACAGTGGAATTTTTCCTAATTAAGAACAAGATTAGTTTATTCACACCTTTCTAAGACCAAAGCAAAATCAGATAAGCATGATTCAAAATTACGACCATATAGTGTAAAATCATCCAAGAAAATCTCCTTGAATTTTTCAATAAAATCATGAAAATAGCAATCATACATCTTTGAAAAGTGGCTAGGACATTACATAGACCAAAAGACATTCTCTTATATGCAAATGTACCATAAAGAGCATATAAATGTGGTCTCTTTTTGGTGTTTTGAGGCTATAGAAATTTGCAAATACCTAAAATAACAATTTAAAAATAATAAAATATATTTTCAGCCAACCTTTCTAGCATTAGATCAATAAAAGGTAAAGAAAAATGATCCTTCCTAGTGGCACTATTCAACCTCCTAAAGTCTATGCACACTCTCTATCATGTCATTGTCCGTGTTGGGAGAAGTTCATTATTTTCATTAGTTATCACAGTCATACCCCCTTTCTTAGGTGCACATTGTACTGTACTTACCTAACTACTATCAGAAATGTGATAAATAATACCTGCATCGCGTAGTTTGAGTACCTTTTTTTTCACCACTTCTTGTATAGTAGGATTGAGTCTCCTTTGAGGTTGTATCACAAGCTTGAAATCACTTTCCATAGGTATTCAATGTGTATGATAACTAGGAATAATTCCCTTTAAATTGGATGTCTCCCAATCAATAGCTCCTTTATGCTTTTTCAATACTTAATTAAGCATTTCCTCCTCCAAACTTGTCAACAATGAAGAAATAATTATTGGTTTTGCATTATCTTCCAAAAATACATATTTTAAATGAGAGGAGAGGATTTTAAGTTCAAAATTATTTTTCCCCTTTGGAGGGGACGGTTGATCCTTCTTTATTCCTTCCTTACTGTGCTCTTTCTCCAGCTCTTGTATCAGTTCCTTTTTTTTCCAACTTTCTCCTTTTTGTTTAACTGCATTAAACAGCCTTAAAGCTCATCATTTAACAGAATTTCCTCTTGCTTTTCTTTTACACATTCTTGAACATCATTTATGAAGTAAAGGGACTCTTCAAAACCATAAGAGGGGTGTTTATCACCTTATTCACGTTAAAAATTATCTTTTTCTCATTGAACCTCAAAGTTACCATATGCCTATGTACATCTATCAATGCTTTTTCCATGTTTAAAAATGATCTTTCAATGATCAATGGAACTTTATGATCATTCTCTATATTCATGACTACAAAATCAACCAAAAATATAAAATTTTCAACCTTTACCAATAAATCCTCAATAATGCCATTTGGCCTCTTCATGGATCTATCTGCCAACTGTAGTGTCATTTTAAACTCCTAGATATCACCTAAATTCAACTTCTTGCAAATCGAATAAGGCATCAAATTAATGTTAGCACCTAAATCACATAAAGCATGCCCAACAAAATTCCTTATTAACTCATAAAGATATGTAAAAGTACCAGAATCCTCTAATTTTTTATAAATTTTATTCATTAAAATTACACTACAATTTTCAGACAATTAAATCGTTCCTACACCTTCTATTTTTTTCTTATTAAAATATAGCCTTCATAAACGTAGCATATTTAGACATGCGTAATAAAGTTTTAGTAAAGGGTAATTTAAACTCATCAAGTACAGTAAAAATAAGCTTTTCCTTGCCTTTACTTTTCTCAACAACAATAGGCAATTCTTATCAACATCAAGTTTAGATATACTTACCTCCATTGTTGGTGCTGCCAATTCTGAAGAATTCTTACCATTTTTAGCTTCTTTTACCTCTTTTTTACTTTTCAAGGTGATTGCTTTTACATTTTCCTTTGGACTTTGGTCTATATTAGATGGAAAGGTACTTTGAGCTCTATTGGAGAGAGAGTTTGCAAGTTGCCTTACTTGAGTTTTTAAATTTCTAATGGAAGCATCTTGATTTCTCATCCAAATATCTTAAAATTTTCACCTAGCATCTTAACTAGCCATGAATATGGATTGGGTGGTTATAAAGCTAGCAAATATCTCCTCTAGGTTAGGTTTTCAATCTTATAGGGGTTGTGGTCTTGGTTGGAATCCCGGTGGTTGATAAGGTTGGGAATGATATGTGGATAGGTAATGTGCTTGGGCTTGTGTTGGGTATGGCTGATGATTATTGCTATGGGAAGTTGTATTTTGGTTAAAGGAAGCCCTAGGTTGAGGGTTGGATGTAGATACTTGGTCCCCTTCTCTTCATGAAAAGTTGGGATAATTTTTCCACCCTAAATTATAGGTATACCTATAGGGGTTCACATCACTTACATCTTCAACTACTGAACCTATATCTTTCCCACTCTTATTTCCATTTGCTCTTTATGTTCCTGCATAAACATCACCTCTATAAGATAAAACAAACATATTTTGTACCTTTACCTCATTTATTTCCTTCAAATACTCCATCCTCATCAACTCCATTTGTGCCTTAAGCATGGCTACCTCATCTACATTATGTACTCCCTGCTTCTTTTATGTGGCCCTAGAGCTTACCCATTGAGCATCATTTGTTGCCATCTCATCAAGGAGTAGGAAAGCTTTTTCAGGGATCTTATTCATTAAACTTTCATTAGAAACTACATTTAAGAGACACCTCATAGCTTGATTCACACCTGTATAGAAAATAGATATTAGTTGATGCACAACAATTTTATGGTACAGATAACTCTTTAAAAGTCTTCTAAATCTTTTTCAAACATTATGGAATGTTTGTTCATATAACTAATGGTTTTTATGAATTTTATTCTTAATAGTTGCTATTTTGGTGGGAGGAAAGAATCGGCACAAAAATTTTTCTTGCATTTGTTGCCACGATCAAATGGATTGGCTCGGTAGCATTTGTGACCAATCCCTTGCCTTACCAATGAGAGTAAATGGGAATAACTTAAGCCTAATAGCATCCATAGACACATTTGATATTTTCACGGTATCACTAATCTCCAAAAAAAATATCCAAATGCTAAGCTGGATCCTCAATCTTCCATCTTGAAAATTGATTCTTTTAGACCATGGTGATGGTAGCGGGTTTTATCTCAAAGTGTTGATTATGAGGTATCCTAATGGTTCTATACTCCTCATTCCACCTAGGGATAGTATAATCTCTAATGGTTCTAGGTCTAAACCCATCTCTTTGAGCTTGGTAATTCATTTATTGTCCTTCTATCCTAGGTGAAGGATCATCTATAAGTGGGTCATTGCGAGTTTGGTCATCATTATTGAGAGGTGGGTCTACACATATCCCTTAATTATTCATGGTGGCTCGTAATCTCCTAATCCTATGATATTTTTTTATTAATTTTAGGGTCAATAGACAAAATTGGGTCGCCTCTTACCATAAATTATTGACACCTACAAAGAACAAAAGAAACTAATGAATAAAAGAATGAAGAATAGAAAGTAGAGAGAGAATAACACATAAACTTCACTATAAAAATATATAAAAAATAAACAAATGCTAATTACCCCGACAACGACGCTAAAAACTTGATCAGTATCTAGAGAGTGTACTAGATCAGCTAGTAATATAGGAAAATATAAATTAAGATCCCAAATATCGAATCCAAGGGAAATGTGATGTTTTATGTATTTCAGACTCTAAAGTGATCAATGTGTGTAAAGAATTCCCAAATTTATAATGATGAAAAGTTAATTAAACTAAAAACCAAAACTTAAATAATTAAAATGATAAAAATAATGCAATTAAATAGAAATTTAAACAAACAAACATAGACTTAAACAAAGCAAGTAATGAAAATTTGTAAAAATCAATAATAAAAACAACTTTTGCTAAAAGACTATCGACCTAAACTAATATTGCAATGAATTAATTTCAAAAGAGCACAAGTGATTATGGAAAAAATCAGATAAATGAGGTAAGATAACTTATTTAAACTATCACTCTAAATATTGAACCTTCTTGTTTGGAATAATTCAATACTTAGCATAAAAATCCAATTTTAAACTCCTAAACATCCATTAAACTCTTCTTCAAGCAAACTTAACTTTAACTTATTCTTGGTTGAACCTTTTCTTAGTATTAATCCACTCTTACAAATATATAATTACATCTAACTAAGAAAATAATCATGCATTAACACCAATGAACTAACCCAAGAACATGCATACCAATAGTCATAAATAAAATCAATCATCAACAATTTATAAAATAAGTAAAAAATCAATCCAACATTAACCAAAGATAAGAATTTGCTCAAAACTAAGAAATAATCAAACTTGCATTGAATTAAGCATAAACTAAGTCATTACAATAAAAGTTTAAGGACTCAAGTATCCTTTAGTAAAAGTAAAGAGACTACTCACACTTCATCTTAAAACCTAAATAAAAATAAGTAAAAAGATACAAACACATAAAGTAAAGAAGCTCCCTTGATAATTCTCTGTAGAAAAATAAAGTATAGCTTCAAACGCTACACTTTTTTTTCTTGAAAGCTAAAATAAAACTAGTATAAAATCTAAGCTAAAATTTGTAATTAATTGGTTCTCCCCAGTTTTGGTGTCTTGAGCATCCTTTTATAGCCTCTAGAGAAGAAGTTCTGCCCTTGTAACTTCCTAAACCAAGTTATAGAAGATTTTTAACCAAATAGGAAGTATTTTATTGTTTATTTTTTCACACACTTAGGAGAGTTCCTTTGGTCACTCGACTGAGTGATGGTATGCTCAAGAGTGTGGCTTATTTACTCGGTAGAATGGTCTTCCACTGAAGTGAGTGCTTTTCTTCTTTGGGTGAGTGATGGAAACACTCAGGAGAGTGTTCTTATACTCGAAAGAGTGATATTTACCACTCAGCTGAGTGGTTCTCTGCTGTCTCTCATGAAAAAAACTTTGCCAACTTTCCAAAATTACAAATTTTTCCTTTAAACTTCTCCTTTCTTCAATTAACTCCTTCTTTCCTTCAATTAAGCCTAAAAAACACGAAAACTTACAATTAGACCTAAAGCACATAAATTAACTAATTAAACATAAATTCAACCAAATTAAAATTAAATTAACTAATTTAAACACATTAAAACATACTAAAAGTATAGTATATTTCACAATTATCAATAAGAAAAGTTATTCATCTTATTAACTCGAGAGGTAAAAAGTACATCATCATAAAATAATTCAGAAATATAAATTACATAAAAAAAGAATCAGGGATAATTAATGTGGTAGCAGAATCCTCCCTCTCTTATGATGGCATCTTCTTCTCTGAAACCCTATCCTCATGCTCGATATTCTCCTTTCTCTTAGCCCCGTTAGCTGGTGACTCTAGTATTAGAACCTCCTCAAGATAACAAAGATCTAAATAAGCAAGCTTGGCCATAACTTTTTCATCCTAAAATCCCAGTACAGGTTTGATGGATCCGATTGACCAATTAAAGACATCATCAAAGATTTCAAACCAAGGGACGATCTTTCGTTGCACCACCACAGGCTTGGCTTCCCCATAATACTTACACTTTTGGGATACTAAAACAAAACTTTTGGAAATATGAGGAACTTTCCTCAGTTGCACATTAGACTTCTTTTTAGCATCCTTATTAGAGTAACCTAAACCTTCTTATCTCTCCAGCCCACTGGAGTGATCGTTGCGGAGACCTCATGAGAATTCTTTCCCAATATGGCACCTGATAGATAATTTATCTTTTTCATCATATTAAAGTTTGAAGACTTGTGAAATCAACTTTCTTTTTCCTCAATACCAATCCCAGCTACATAAAACCTATTAAATGGTTGATTAGCTATGCTCAAGGTGGAAACTGAATTCTCTCTTGCTACCTTGATAATAACTATACCACCTTTATGAGGGATTTAAACCATTTGGTGTAGGGTCAAAGGAACCCCTCCCAACTTGTGAAACCAAGGTCGCCACAACAGAGAGAAATTAATGGGTATTTGTAATACTACAAACTCTACCTCAATCTCAATAGGCCTTATCTTCACTACCACCTTGAAAGTGCCCATAACTTGCCTTTTAGAGTTATCATAAGTTGTTATAGAGAGTCAAGACTTAGGGAGCATGGTTTCATCAATACCATAGGTCGCCATTGCTGTAAAGGGATACACATTAATAGAAGAACCATCATCTACCATTACATATGCAGTATGCTTGTAAGGCCCCAATCTCTACCCTAGTAGTAATCTAATATGTTTATGATGTATTAGAAAGATGATACAAAGAGATATGTGTTTAAAAAGAGTAGTAAAGGACCTAGAAGGACTTATTTCAAAATTAAGAGGATATTATGGTCATTTCACATTACATTTACCATGCCACGGACCTTCAAAATTATTCCTTTTGCCTAAATCTATCAGTAAGATTTTAAAGTAGTGTTTGGAAGTGAAAACTAATTTTTCACATAATTGTAAAATTTTGGATTTCGGACCAGTTAAATTTTTACTCCAAAGCTAGAACTATACCAAAATGATATAATAATGACATGAAATTTTAAACAAATTCTCTTGAATATGTTTAGACATTCAGAATAAAATTTTAGAGCATTTTGATAAGTGGAATTCTAGTTTCTGAAAAAATAGTGAAAAGTCGAGTTTAATTTAATTAATCAAGTTAAAGGGCATTTTTCATTGGTTTAAGGGTCTAAGTATCATAAGAAATTGGATTAGAATTGATGGGAACTGAAATTAAGCTAGGAAAAATTTATTTAGGCAAAGATTGAATTAATTGTGTGCTATTGGGAAAAATTGGGTGGACCTAAGCGGTTGGACCTAATTTGGCCCAATTAAGATGGGTATAAATAGGGATAAATATCAAAATTTTTGGAGAACTTAGTCATCTTCTCTCTTATTCCAACCATCCCTCAAAGCTTTCCTATTTTCCATGTTTCTTCATTTTTTTTCCCTTAGGTAATCTTACCTACTCTTTCACTCTAAATATTCCTCAAGTCCTAATTTCATCTAATACCATTTCTAAAGCATAAGTAAAATAACTCATGGAAAAAGGGAAAGAAAATAAAGTTCAGTAGATAGGTGCAAGAAAAGGAGAGAAGCAAGAAGAAAGAGAGAGGAGTTTAGAGAGCTCAAAGTGCCTTGGTCACATAAAAAAGGTATGTGAAATTTTATTGCTAGCATGTGTGTGGTTATGGATGAGGCATGTTGTATAATATATTAGAGGTTAGAATGAAGTATTGTTAAGGAAATTAAGTTTAAGTTACATGAGAACCAAAATAGCAAGGTAATTCTTGAAATACCCAAAATATGTCCTAATATTCATTTGACCCCTTAGGATTGTTTTGGCTATAACTCGAGCTAGAATGATTTAAATTGAGTTATTCCAGTTGCTATAAAAACTAGACTTGTAAAATTTGATTTTATATAAGGATTCAAAAACCCGAATCCCCTTGTATGATATCAAAAGTCAAGTTTGAACTCTGACTATGTATGCTACCCCCATTAATAGGAGCAATCTATGTTATTTGTTAAATATCTGGAGATTTACAAGTCTTATTGGAGTGATTTTAAATGTTTTAGAAACTAAAAACTATAAGCATAGAGCAACAACTTTATAGAAGACAATGTTGCTTGAAAATGTCATTTAGTATGCCTAAATTGATGTGTAAGTTGAATTGCTTACCCAGTCTGCAAGATTCTATGTTCAGGGGAAATTTTGTATTGCCAATTGCCCATGACCGTGGGGCACAACAACAAGATTTTATACCCTATATTTGCCTATTCTTCCCTTTTTTCATCTTA